>JZLH01S0162799.1:16289-28890 GCA_001188425.1 Eucidaris tribuloides
ACGACGGTACCCCGGGGTACGGCGTGGTGCATCATATGTCATGTAATATAAATTCCATAAATTTTCATTTTTTAATGGTTCATGATTATTGAATGTTTTTTTTTTCACAAATGCCTGTATGAAATAATATTTCTGATAATACATTGAATGCACAGGTAAAATAATTTTCAAATTTCTGAGAAAACGGTACTTTATGGAATATATATCACAACATATGGGGAGCTGCTCACATGTGACGTCACAAATTTAAAACTTTAAAATTTCATATCTCTTTTATTCTCTGGTGGATTTTCGTCAGACCTTCGTTAATATGCTTCTCTCGTTCTGCTTTTATTAAAACCAACTTGCTGACAGGGTGAACCTTGCCTTTAATTTTGTAAACACAAGGAAATTTTTAATTCTTTCTAGTAGAATTCTACTGGGAATCACTGCATATTACATGTATTACTTACCAAATTTGGCCTACATAACATGCAATGATTGATAAAAGTGGCACTGCTATTTTCAAATGATTTGGTACTATTGCTGTTTAAGTGTTTACATAAATCTAGGGAAATCTCCAGTTTAGTTGTCAAAATAAATAAAAATAGTAATTGCAGCAAGAGAAATTTATCATGTTTTAGCGTTAATTACCAGCGCCTGTACCAACATGTCCCAATATATTCTTTATTTTGAATCAATCTTTTGTTTTTTTATTCAATTTCTTTTTTTTTTGTCAGGTTTTCGGAGTGGAGGAGCAGACCAACCAAATAGCTTTGTGTACTCAGAAGTCAGGCGCTAGTGATAATTAGATGGATATGCAGCTCACACATTCAATCAGGAAACTATCGAGTGTTTTCCAAAACAGAAGAACTAAGGATGCCAACATAATGGAATTCACCACAGCTAAAAGCCTTCTGTGTACTTGCGATTCTGTGTCCAACAAACCCTGTTACATATAGTAGATCTAGTCACAAAATAGTGAAAAGTGAAATATAGATGTAACTTTAGGCAATAATGTTTAAGATTGAACCAAAAACATTGTCTTTTCTTGGATCGCAGAACCTGCAGACCCTCTTATAGAAAGCGTAGCGATAAGCTATTTCTTCCATTGAGTTTATAGAGAGCAGAAATGATGATTTCAAACTAGTTCAGAAATATGTGGGACAATAACCAAACCATAACTCAGTGTAACTGCAACTCTCCTATTGGTAGAAACAACCAGCTGCAACACACTGCACCTGGTTCTGCCATTGTCCACACATATTTCTGAACCACAGTGATGTTACACTTCGGTACTCTATAGAGCTCTGGTTTCAAAGTAGTTTCAGAATGTACTGTACCAGTGAATACTGTCCTAGCAAATAAAGAATACAAGGAAAATGCAGATTTAGGTTATACTGTACTGTAAGGTTAAACCTAAAACATTGTATTTCCTTGGTTGCAAACCAGAGACCCTTACACAGATCTGGCTAGGATATACTTGTGACATGTACAAGTTAATTCAGTTCTAGCAAGTAAACATGCAAATGAAATATTGGCTGGATGTACTACATGTACACATACAGTAAACAATACTGTACTGTAAGGTTATACTTCAAACATTATGTTTTGTGGATTGTAAACCAAGAAACTCTTTAATGAAAATGGCCAAACTTGAGAGTACCAGTAAGAACTGCAAAAGCAAATAAAAATGGAATACATGTATTCATCTGTAGATAGTACTCGATAGTAAGTTTGCTGCAGTTACATTTAAAAATACCTCGTTAAAAAGGGGGAAATAGTGATATGAATGTACTTCCTATGTTGTTTTCTTGTAATTACCAAGTTTGGAATTGTACAACAAAAAATATAGCCATATGAGTAGTTCCCTGCTGTGTGATGTTTAAGTGGATCTCCTAGTTACAAGTTACATGCCCATTGACATCATACTGGGAAAGGGGCGTGGCACTTGAATATTCTAAGGTGGATATCATGCTAGCTACAAAATAAGGATTTGTAAGGGTTGGTTTGTACAGGCAGGTGATGTCATTTTATCATGGCTCATTTAACACAGCCTAAACATAATAAATTCATTCTGTAGTAGTGACTGATTTTAACATCCTTGTTTTAGCTTGATTGCCACTTTCGAATACAGATACCCCCTGGGTATTATAAGCCCTACATATTTTTTCTGAACCTCTCAGTTCGTAAGTAAGGAAATGTCTTTTTTTAAGGGATTTTTCCAGCAGTCATTTGCTATAGGTGTTCTGAGGCTGGCATGGTTTCTGGTATACACCTGTACCTTAATTTGAGGTTGTTTATTAATAGAATTATGGAAACAGAGAGGAAAGGGTGAAAAATGGAACTAAAGTAAAGTTTTAAAGTCAACAAAACAAACAAAAGTTGTTCAAAATGTCCTGTACCGCAGTAGAGTTGAAAAAAGACCGAGTACAAGATGTCAGTTTGGCATTATGTGTTTTGGGGCAGCCAAGTGCTTTGGTTAATTGAAACAAATAATGCAAGTATCAAATTAAATCTAATAGAAAACGAATAGTAAAAAATAAATATTTCATAAATGTACTTATGTTCCTGAAACTTGTTAGGACTTATGGGCAATTCCGTGAAAAATGTTACCCGGGCTCAAAATCATGAAATCTGTAATAATTCAAAAAATATATGTGCTACAGTGACAGATTTAGTATCACACAATAGAACTCATCGAACTCTTTAATTTGAGTGGTATTTGAATACATTTGAAGTATATTTAGACATACTTTTCTTCAAAAAACTCATTTTCTTGCAAAATTTTCTTAGCATTTTTGAAAAACACACAATCTTTGAGTCTCATTATTTCACATTCAACAGCACTTCAGAATTAATTTATAGTAGTTTTTAGTTAAGAAAGGACCAAAAATGACTAATATTAGCTTTATATTAGTTATCAAATTGTTTTAAGTATGAATATGAGGACCTAAAAAAGAGGTCCGAGGTGTAATGTCCGTAACATTAAAAGTGTAATGTCCGTAACGCAACATTTATGGTCCTGTATGGGATATACTGAATCTGTTGTACCTAATTGTCATCCTACAACTTAAACAGGTCTTTAGCACCCTTTTCAGAAGAAAATTGGCTTCACTTCATGCTTAAGCTCACAAAATTTTTGACAAATGCGTTGGTAGGTGAAAAGTCTTGTCCAAAAAATGTCTGTAACGGCAAGCATTATGTGTAATAACTACCAAACGATAAACAGAAACTAATTCAAATTTAAACTGCAAACACTTCAGGGTGACCTGTGTGAGATTTCCACAAAAAGTTTCAGAATGACAATGATGATTTCTAGAAATAAGTCCCCAAAGTTGCAAAAAAGTGTCTGAATGTAATGTCCGTAACACTGGAATTGCCCTTATGCAACCTTATAATGTTAATTTTCTTGCACTGCCTTCCATTGTATTCATAGTTTGGAAAAATAATATGTATTTTAATTAGAATGTCATTATCATTACTCTGTAGTGTGTTTGAGTCTAAAGTATGTATAGTATAATCATGTATGAACATGTAGAATCATGGTTAGCACAAACTTAAACTGGACACTTGGATATTTTCCCCCTATTTAGCTCCCCAGAATTGAACAGGTATAAGAGGATGTTTTTTTCTCCATATTTTTATTCTGTAGATTATTTTATTTTTGAAGAGCCAATATTGTGGTCATGACAGCTATTTGAAGTATTACTGACATATACAGGGTGCTGTGAAATTATGCAAACTACAGTTGGTAGGAAATGGTGCTCAGCAAATTCATGGTTTGATGCCAAAAGGACCGACTATGGCTTGGATGGACACAAAATAATTTGATTTATTAAAAAAATTACAGGATAAATCAAGAGTATTCATAATTTTCCACAAAACCCCCCAGAAAAAACAATGATTTTGGACAGTGGTATGTATGTTTTACACGAATGAGTGTGCAGCATTGAGTGGCATCCAATGCAAATACCTTCTACAGTTAAACAATTTTCTGTCACAAATGTCGAAATTTAGAGAGATTCTATAAATTAAAATTATTAGTTTGTATTTTTTCAGGTTGTTGGATAAATATCAGAACGTTCGGGTATATTTCTCAAATAGAATTCCAGATGGTGTTTAGTATTCAAAAATTTACTATTAAGTCAGATTTGTTACTTTTTGTAAACATAATCGTGACATATGTTTGTGTCCAGTCTTCTTCAGTTATTTTATTTTACATCAACAATTGTGTTCATTATGTACAATGTCCAGTCTTGAAAAAGTACAGTGTTTTTTGTTTCAAGTATTTTTACTGACAGTTTATAAATTTGATCTACTGTTTTCCAATAATGATTAAAGGTTAATGACTTGATTGGGGATAGTCCTCAACCTGGGCTAAAACTACTCTAGAATCATTTAACTATGCAAGGATTCTCTTGTGAAAATCTTGCAGTCAAATGTTGACTCATTCTAAAAAAAACTAATGTCAATATCCCTCATGGCAGGTAAACCTGCTGTGTGGCTCTCTATGGGTCCTATTTTTATCGTGCCCCGATAGAATTAGTGTTCATGCTTGATTCTCCTTAAGTAAACAAATTTGAGACAATTCCTTCCCGCTGGGAGATCCACTCCAGCTGGTGTATAGTTGGTATATATTTCAACTCATTTGGTTCTTGAGGCATTTTCAAGTGTCCCAATCATGTCACTAACCTTTAATTTCAGTAAATGTATTTCACTGTACCACAATAATGGGTGGCACAGGATATCTTAGATGTACATTGCCTTCACAAGGGACATGCAGAATTTTTATGTAAGGTAAATGAAAGATGGTTACATTAGACTCATTATAACAAAGTCCTTGGACCAGAAAGATTACTTTTTTATATCAAAATTTTGGTGTATCAAGGCTGCAAAAATAGTAAAATACAAAGAAAAATTAAACTCTAGGATTGAAAAGTTGGTTTGTTATAACAAGATATTGTTATATAAATGTTCTTTATGACAAAAGTCTACTGTACTTCAAATTATAACACAAATGAATTTAAGGATATCTTCTGTCAAATAAGGAAATATCATGGGTTTATATGAAAACATTTTGAGATTTACTTTTTAACAACTTTAGTAAGAAAGGTATGGATGTGATTAGAAAAACTAAAGTTGTAGATTGTTGATTGTTGTATCAAGGGATACTGTATGCATTGTTAATCGCCAATTTAAAGTATTCAAGGACTGGAGATATACAAATTTTGCAGGATTGTATGGAAATGGTAAAGGCAAAGGTTTGAATTTTCAGGTATTAAGATGTAATTTCTTGCATTCCAATTGTCATTTTTGTGGGATATTTTGTGAAAATTTGATGCTGGGTATTCAGAGAGAATGAGGTGCTATATCAACAGAAGCAAGTAAATGTAAAACTGATCCCCATAAGGCTGCATTTTGTGTGTTTATAGGCTGAAACTAAACTGAACTTAATTACAGCTCATATAGCCAAACAAAAAGTGTTGAAAATGGTATTGCTTCTGATTATTATATCCCAGTTTCTACTGTCTAAATTAAGCATAAGGTATTCAAGAACATTTCAATATTTTACAGCTTACAAGAGTGAACCAACCTGGGGAAGTGCACGGGTTGAAAAATTAAGTTATTGAAAGCTGTAATTTTATGCATTTAACCCATTCAATACTAAGACCACATATTTGTGGTTTGCCTTTTTATCTTGGGATGTTGCTGCATTTACCCCATCTAATGAATGTGCTAAAGTAGAGAAAAATATGAGCTATTCAATGAACAGGGTGCTACAATGTAATTATGAATATTTTAATTTTGTGATGAATATTTAACATTGACATTTTAACGGAGATATTTCATTAACTTATTCTAATTGGGATACAGCTGTTGTTCTGATGAGGGCTTTCTAGTTGTCCATTTGTTGTGGGGTGATTGTATTGAACTATATTGAGAAACATATAGTACTGGACGTGGTTTTCTTATTCCTATGTCGTTTAAAAGTGAATTTATTTCAATTAAAAATTATTCTTATCTTAAATTTACAGAAAAATTAAGATCTTGAAATATTTCCTCAATATAATTCAATTGATTAATTACGCTAATGTTTACACAGTCATTCATACGCTCATTACCCTTTTATGATAGACTATTCAGTATGTTCCCGATATGATGAGACGCAAATTTGTAGTGATTATTTACTCTGGACAGGCTCTAGATATATGCAGCCATGAGTTTAAGATAATATTGTGTCTGGCTACCGGAGAAATGGGGTGTTTTGTCTAAAGAAACAGGGTGGCTGGGTGATAAACGTCTGTCAAAATGGCTGTGTTTTATATTGTTTGTAGGCTGAAACATAATTAAACTTAAACACAACAAAAAAAGTAACTACCCTTTTTTCCACATGACCTATAATTTTTACAAGAACAAGTTTTGTGCAAAATAATTTGGCAGAGTTTCCTCACCTCATTGACTACTCTGTATATACAAATGGATTGATTCCGTCAGGTCATGCATGAGTGATCATGCATTAAAGGTGAAAATGCACTTTTCAAAAAGTCACATTGGAGTCATCTCCTTATGGCCTAAATAATGGTAAATAATGATATTTTTGCTTTATTTATAAAGTGTGCTCCTCAACCATGACATGGTTACAACACGTCTTTTATGTTTTGTAGCAACATGTAAGATTCATTTTGCTGGAATAAATATCGATTTCCCAATTTTTTTGGGCATTAACTTAATGGATTTACAATTCAAAATGAGAAAGGTGAAAATTTATTGACTACCGATCGAAGCGTAAAGTATGCTAAAAGTTCCAAATGGGGTATAGGGTCAAACGACAGATGATTAACATAAAATAGCCGTTAATCATTACACTAGAAAAGACTTTGTCAAATCTGCATCAAAAATCCCCCAAAATGACGGCCTTGTGACTTTTGAAAAGTGACATTTTTGGCCTTTAATAGTGCTCTCATGCATGACTTGACGGGAATCAACCACATTTTCACACATATTTAGTCATTAGTGCAGAAAACCCTGGCAAATTATTTGTTCACAGCCGTTCTTATTATAAAGTTTATAGTTTTTTGAAAAAGGGGGTAGTTACTATTTTTTGTTGTGTTAAATTGTACTAGCTTCGTATACGAAAACAATATAGAGACACAAGTCTTCTGAATTTTTGCAGCAAGGTTTACACTTTCTGTCTTTTATATAGTATTGGGTTGAAGGAGATGTTTGTGTTCAAATTCCTGTAAAAAAAAAAACATAATTTGTCAACTTGGCCTTAATGGGCATCATTAATAACTTGAATGGCCAATTTATTTCTATGAAACAATTTGTAAGGTGTTCTCTTAAAAACAGTGGTATTATTAATAGACAAACAGAAATGTTGTTTTCCTTTATAGACGCAAGGTTGAGATATTGGTAATTTATTTTAATCCTGGTTTGTCGTACAAAATGTCAAATAACTGGCAGAAAATGGTTAAAATAAGAGACAGATGAAAGATTTCAAACTACTCTAATTTAACAGTAAAAAAAAAATATGGTGTTTAACATATGGCTAGCATAAGTTCAAATTCCAAGTTGTCAAACAAAATTAGACTCAAGTTCAGACTCAATTTAAATTAGTTTTAGAAATGTTGAACTATTCGCATACAACTGCCTACAATATAACAGTATCCGGTCAGTTGGTAATACAAAATGTATTATTGATTATGTAAAAGTAACTTCAATATCACATAACATTATTATACTAAATTGGATAATGATATATTGTGTGTTGTCATGGCAACTTTGATAACCAGTGCTATAATGCATGGCTAGGTTACTAGATTTACATACTTTATATCGATTATGTTAATCAAATTTTATTGTGTTGTAATATTTCAAATGATATTCCCTGAAACCTAATAGGTTGTGTGTAGAGTAAGAATGACTGCTGCAACTTACTGCCAATTTAGATAATTACTACTACTATGCTGTATTACTACTGCATGTACTATGACTAACTACGTACTACTAGCTACTACTACGCTGCTGCTGTATTACTACTAATTCTATATACTGCTTGGTATTACTACTAATACTGCTACTTGCTATGCTACTCTCGCTGGTATTAACGACTACTAACTACTGTTGGTTAACTTACTTTCTGATTTACACTACTCGCTACTACTACTACTACTACTATATCTACTATGACATAATACTGCTGGTATTAACTATACTACTACTGCTACTAATTATAACTAACTGCTATACTGCTGGTACTACTAGGCTATACTACTTAAACTGACTACTAATGACTACTACTGCTGCTGCTGCTGCTGGTATTGACTACTACTTCTCACTACTGCTGGTATTACTAATACTACCATACTACTGCTACTACTTTCTTACTACTTACTACCACTACTACTGCTCTACTTCTTAATCATACTGCTACTACTACTACTACTACTACTACTACTACTACTACTACTACTACTACTACTACTACTACTACTACTACTACTACTACTACTACTACTACTACTACTACTACTACTACTGCCGCTGCTTTTTCTACTTACACTATTACTTTCCCCACCACCACTACTACTAGTTTCATATGTTGCATGATATGTTGCTGCTATTCCACTGAAATACCTCTAGGTATAAAGTAATACCTCTGTTTCTATTACCCTGATACTTTCATTTTCCAATTCATCCATTCCATGTCATGTTTTTAAAACATTTTTTTTATTCCACCTATGCATGGGATTTCTCCTTTCCTATCATAGCCTTATGGATATTGGTTGGTGCTGTGTGCTGGTTTGATTTGTACATATTCTGTAACATTACAGCAGCTTTTAATATATCAATTTACTATTTTTGTTTGATTTATACCTGTATTGTTCACCTCCTATTTGGACACTTTGTGTAAGTTCAGGGTGTGTGAATTTCAAAGAGGGAACAATAATATGATTTGTTACAATTGTTATTTATTAAAAATCAAAATTGTTGATCTGCCCTGTATGGTTTATTTCCAAAGTCTTAATGGACGTCATGGTAATGGTATACTGTTATCAGTTTTACATATTCATCATCATCATGTTTTAAAATTATTTATTACAAGTTTGTGGTTCAAGACAGGGAAGACTCTTCCATTTTTAATGTCATGTTCGTTTCCCAATATTTTAATGAGGTCAAAACTTGAGTTATGAGTCTGTTAATCTTATTTTGGTGTACTCTTTTTATACTTTGTGTTACTTTCCTTGAATTTACCTCAGATTTAATATGCAGTAGATTTTTTTACAAATCATTGGTTAAACACTTTTGGTTTTCATTTTTTATACACTATTAAGTATAATCTATGTACCTATCACGTCTAGTATGTGTTAAAAGTAAATCACGGTTAATTATATTTGATAAATTATAGATATCTGTGATCAGTATCCATGTACATGTATGTGTATCAAGGTAAAATTGCATTAGTACCCGAGTCATAAAAGGCTCAATAGCTACATCATAGCAATTATACTTAAAACTAGTTTATCTGAATAGACTTTTAATCAAGCAGTAGCATTTTCAATCAAACAATCAGTTGTTTTATTTTTCTCTCACATGGAAAATTGTTGCATTTACATTGATGAAAAATCAACAGAAATTTTGAATTGTGGCCTCATGTACATGTATATCAAAATGCATTCCATGTAATATTTTTTTTTCAAAACGTATTACACATTCATTCTATATTTTAACATAAACTGAGTAAATAATCTTATTTTTTAAAGGCCCACTGTCATGACAGAATGGTAAAATGTCATCTTTTGACTCTAATTTTAAAATTGGGGCACTAATGTTACCCATAATGCAGTGGAAAAATCCTGGTGGTGTGGTAAAATAGAGCATTGTTTTCCTCCTGATATCTGTAGACTATAGCACTGCAGCAGTCCATATTTGTGAGTACTGGTATGTGCCTGTATCTCCAGACTAGTTCTCATCCTCTCAGTGGTTCAGTTGACATTTGACAGTGGGCCTTTAAAGGGACCGAATCGTGGCTGTTGATGTTTTGCGAAACCGGTTCGATGCACGCAGCAGCGCACTGGCAGACCGTGTATTCAGTACGACCAATGAGAAGCAGCGAATTAGTGGAGGTCCTACCAAATTTACCGAAACGTGCCGAATTGATTATTCGGGCTCTTTCGTATTAGCATGCGCGTCCATCGCGGTCCGCTGAGTACTGCAACGAAATAAACACCCCACCGCGTATGTAACTTGAAACGGAGCGAGCGAACAGGGTGACGGCCACGATTCAGTCCCTTTAAAGGGAGAAGGCGCCAGCAACTAACAGGCATAAGTTAAGAATAAAAATGACATTGTGAGTATTGTGAGAATTATGGTACATGGTGACAAAAACAGCCTAAATAAGGGTACTGCGTGATATTCACCCTCATCAAAGCCCTATAAATTAGTTAATTTGTGTTTATTTTACGTCTTTGTAAGTTTTACCCAAAGACAAAACTTGCAGAAACAGCTATAGGGGGAGGAGCTTATCAATTCAAACAGTGCATACATTACCACGGTGCGGCTAACACACGTCGCGTGGCATGTATTGGTCACGCATGGTCAGCTCCCTGCAGTGCACGTGCAATTTGATTGGTTGGCAAGAACTCGAATATTTTCTTAACTTATGCCTGTTAGTTGCTGGCGCCTTCTCCCTTTAAGGTTTTATCCAAACCAACATTCCTATGATTATGAGATAATTCCAAGTAAATGGTTTAAAATTGTCCTTCGTTAATTTCAAGAGTTGTATGAAATTCCTGCACATAATGTCTTGATCACCATGTGTTGTAGTATACAGCATATATTAGTCTTCAGTCTCCATTTAATATGAGACATGACGTGTAAGACAGTAGTCATACACACAACAATTTTGTTTTTGTTATTTGTTGTTATTGGTTATATCCAAGAATGGTTGTTTAGCATGAGTTTCTGTCAGTTTATTTGTACTTTTAAGACTTCTCATAGCATGCATTTAGTATAATTGGTTAATTGGGATATTGTTGTAGTATATACAATTTTATATGATTGTGTTGCCCATGTCCAGTAACAATCTGTGTGCTGTTATTTTGTACAATATTACTACCTTCCGTTAGTCATTATGCATTGGTGGTGTGATGTTTATTTTTGTATACTTTTTGTGGTGCGTCATTTAGTACTCTGTGCTGTTTTATACCAACAACATGATTGGCGAGAGTGACCCTTTGTGCAACTTCCACCTGTATATTTCAGACACTGTGAATAAATATTTTATGTACCTAAAACTGAATTACCAGTCTTGTGTGTTATTGTATGAAGGGGTGGGATGTGAACGTTGAACTCTCATTACAAAAAAGTCATTAGGACCCATGAAAATGTTTCTTAATAAAAAAATTTTATATTAAGGTTGCAAAAACTATAGAATACAAAGGAAATCTCTAAGATATGGGACCAGATATTTGAATTCTTTATAATGAAATTTTGTTATATCAGTGTTCTTCATAACAAGAGTGCACCCGTATACAGATTTTCGAAGAATTACAGTACAAGTAGAAATACCAGACACATTCAACTACAATGAACTGACCTCTAACAAGTCGATTTTTATGCCTCCGCAACGAAGTTGCCGGAGGCATTATGTTTTCGGGTTGTCCGTCCGTGCGTCCGTCCGTCCGTCCGTCCGTTACCGGATCTCGTTACCGCGATAACTTGAGAACCCCTGATCGGATTTTGATGTAACTAGGACGAGTATGTATATGAGGACCACACTGACTAGATAGATTTGAGCGAAAGCAAAGTCAGAGTCCGCGATAAAATTATGTCTGATCGTTCTCGTTACACAGCGCTACTGAGAGCGGACCTGGTCGATTGTCATGTAACTGGTGAATATATATGAGCACCAATGAACTGATAGATTTTGAGATGAAGAGAGTCAAAGGTCAATCAACGGGCTAAAAATGTCTGTTTGGCCGTAACGCGATACATTGAAAACGGCCAGTTGAAGTTTCAGTAACTTGGGTTAAGTATGATTAGAGCACACAAATGAACTATTTAATTTGAGTTCAAAAAGTCAAGCAAAGGTCACCGGGCCTAAATAGTTCATGTCTGATTCGGCTTGTTACCGCGATAACTAGAGCGCTTGTCGGATTGCATGTAATTGATAAGTATCATTATAAGCACCAAAAACTATTAATTTTGGACTGAAAGGTCAAAAGTCAAGGTCACCGGCTAAAATATGTCTGATTTGGGTCTCGTACGTGAAAACTGAGAAGGCCAGTCCAGATTTTCATGAAAGGTAAGCATGTATTGTGAGGCCCCAAATGAACGATTAATTGGATTCAAAGAGTCACAAGTCAAGTCACCAAGGCTAATATCTGATGGCCTCGTTACCACGATAACTATGAGATCGCTGGTCAGTGAATATGTTTATGACCACCATGAACTGATTAGAATTTGAGGCTGAAAGTCAAAGTCAAAGCACCGCCTAATATAGGATCTGATTTGGCTCGTTACCCCCGGATAATTGAGAGCGGCCTGTCAGAATTTTCATGTATTGAGGAAGTGTAAAAAGGCATCAATATGATAGATTTGACTGAATCAAAGTCCC
>JZLH01S0162809.1:4212-15506 GCA_001188425.1 Eucidaris tribuloides
ATCATTGAAGAGCTTTACGCAAAAAGTCTTAATATAACTTTCAATAGAAATGAGTTATTGCAGCGCTGCGATACATTGGACAACTTCTTATCTGATAACGAAATAAAATTGGAACTTAATTACCTGACAAGTTATACAAAACATGTTGTGTTTCATTTCCCAAGTTTCCTAAAGTTCTCGCAGTAGCGTGTACAAATTCGGGCAAATATCAGTTTCTCTGTAAAAGTAATGTCTTGGGGACACAATTTCTATTGCACAGCAGTCTACCAGGGAAATGAGAATGGTCGCGCATTGAATTTTGATATTCAAAAGACACACTTAATAAAATGCAACCTTTTTCAATGGTTTAATGTGTAGACCTTATCAAAGTTACTAGCAGCATTTCATTTCATTTCATTTATTTCATTTTCAACAAAATATAACAAAGTATAATGTATGTACATGTGTATATTGACAGATTGAAGAACATAAACACGAAGAAGTAATTAAATATGTATAGTGACATTAACAATAGTATATATGATCTGCATATATTCATACCATACACAGAATTATATACAGCGAAAAATAGATATACTGCACCGGTCATACTGAGCATAAGAATTTGCCAATGCTTGTGTAAATGCATAGTATTTTGCAGTTATGATTTGAAAAAAAGAAAATAAACGAAAACAAAAGTAAGAGCAAACAAACACATGTATAGTGGAAAGAAGGGTGAAAATGGGGAACCTACTGAAGCCAGGGCTTGCAGTCTGTAGGCCCCGTTTGGTGGTTAGACTGCTATTCGTTCGAGATCAATAGAAACAGTTAATAGTTGGACGATACCGGTACAATGACAATACTATAATGGAACAAAACAGGACAAGAACAAACAATACAGGAGAATCATGAAGCTCAGAATTTCATGAGAATTGAAACAATAGTTAACGAGGTCTTTAAGATGATGGGATCACAAAATCCGCATGCCATATAAATTAGGTCTGTCTCTCTGCTCCATTACCAGGTCTAGAAACACAAAGTGTGCAGGTTATTGTATCACTATGTGCCCACGTGAAAACACACTTAAATTGGGCATTAAATCCATTAATATGACATATAGGCCTGAATGATATTTGCCCGAATTTGTACACGCTACTAGGAGAAACTTAGGAAACTTGGGAAAATGAAACACAACATGTTTTGTATACTTGTCAGGTAATTAAGTTCCAAATTTTATTTCGTTATCAGATAAGAAGTTGTCCAATGTATCGCAGCGCTGCCAATAACTCACTTTCTATTGAAAGTGTATTTAAGACCTTTTGCGTAAAAGCTCTTCAATGACGTTTTAAGGTGCAAGTTATATTCACTCTCCATTACTCTATACCCG
The DNA here is from genome assembly GCA_001188425.1 of Eucidaris tribuloides. Lineage (NCBI taxonomy): Eukaryota > Metazoa > Echinodermata > Echinoidea > Cidaroida > Cidaridae > Eucidaris > Eucidaris tribuloides. The sequence goes on from JZLH01S0162809.1 coordinate 5,579, forward strand.
GAACCACGTCCTTGGTAATTCGAAATCTACGATATCGAAGTAGGCCTAGGTTAATTTACTGGACATGTATAACAAAAGCACGGCCATGCAACTGTGACGTCATGCAATTTGGCCCCATGGGCCACGAAATGAGACAATAAATATATCAATCTATCAATAGATCAATCAATCAATCAATCAATCAATCAATCAATCAATCAATCAATCACTCAGTCTATTTATCTCTCTCTGTATCTATCTATCTATCTATCTATCTATCTATCTATCTATCTATCTATCTTTCTATCTCTACGTAAGCCATCTATCTAATGCATGTATGTATGTATGTATTAAAAAAATTGTATGTTTGTATTTATCTTTCCATCTATCTATCTATATCTATCTATCTATCTATTTATCTATCTATTTATCTATCTATCTATCTAACCATCTATTTATCGATTCGTCCATCTATTTTTTTACCGCTGATTACCGCTTTGTTACATCTATGTTACCAAATAGAACAGCTGTACAACTATAGATTATCTAATTTGTATATAATGCGTCCGAAAATTCTTTCACCTTAATATGGCGAAATTGATATATGTTAATACTTGGCAGGGCAGAAGGATCGTTCATTTACAAAAAAAAATCTACTCCCTCCATATCTTGAGAAGATATGAAAACATTACCGACACAAGTTAACGTTAACAATGACCACAGTTTAAAACATGTGAGTTACGTAATCCCCAATGCGCCAAGTGTCATTGATAAGGTCTAAAAATGAAAACCTTGAAAAAAAATGTAATTTCAAAAATGATTATATAGTGCTTTAAAAAAGTGAAAAATATAATGCTTACCCAGGTTAGACCAGATTCACCTGCACATTTCCTCCTCTAGACCACTGTGTGTAGATCTGGGCTACTTTGTACTCCCGAGTACTTATGTTTATTCATGCATATCTTGCCATTGGCAGCATAACTTCCAAACTTCTGTATTATATACGATGTTTATTTTGTCTATTTAAGCACCACTATGTAGCTCAGATCAAAGTTTGTCATTTTTTTTTAATTGAAGCTCCATAATGTAAGCTTTTGTCTTGAAGAGTCCCATAGGTGCAAACTAATCGTCTTTCAGACTCGGAAAAGTGTACCCATTAATGGCTATGTATAATTCCACCACCTCTCAAGCGTTTTGCGACGGTCCAACATCCGTAGAATATCAAAATTCTTTTGTAATTTATTAAATGTTTCAAACGTCATAATCTTACGTAATTTAGATAATCTCCATTCTCACTTTATGACGCTATTAAATACCCTTTCACAACATAAAACTGTATTAGAAGTGTCTTATTTTCATTTTATTTATAGCTCTGTTAATATTGTATGCATTCAAGGATTCATTTTGCTATACTGACTCAAACAAACAACGCCATGTCATATTGTATTCATTCGAGGATTCATTGTTTGTATAGACTCGAAAAACAACATGTTTTTGTGGATTTATTGTCAATGTTTTCCTGAATGATCTCTCTTGCTACTTCCGTATAACCGGTTTTTATGAATCTGTATTGAATCCTCTAATCAATGGAGACGACTGTGTTTCCTAATAAAAGTGTTTTGAAGGTTCTCAATTTTTAATATTTGTTCAGTTACTTAACACATGCTGTGAAGTCATTTCACAACAGAGGGTTCAATCGAAAACCAAATTCACCAAATGCTTTACTGGTCCCGCAAAGCTGTTAGAATTGTGTTTGTTATTCATCATTTTCTTGCAATTAGGCTATAGTCCTCATTCTCGTTCACAAAATACCTTAATTGCCTATATGCGATTTCTGCTCAGGAGTAATGATGTATTTTTTTTTTCAGTTGCTTCACTTATGGCGGCCGGGGTTCATTTATTTCGGGTTTTTTCACGTATATACCATTTTCACATTTACCGAGAACTGAATGCATTATGACACATATTGATCCTTGTAAGCTTTTTACGGAGAGAACACCCCACCATATAGATTTCCTACGATAGACTTCAAAATGAAATTTATGTAGGCTGAATCTGTAACTGTACAGTTAAAATTCACTTGCAAGATACACGTTTTGGGTGTCATTTTATAATTTTGGTTTACAAAATGTTAAATTCCGATAACCTGAAGGTGTAGAAAGGGACAGCAGTATCATCGGATAAGAGTTACTTTACGCTCTTAGAAAAACGGGTTCAACTCTGCACCTTTAGCAATGACACAGTGGGAGAACATTTACGGGTGCAACTTTGCAACGTTTCAGACCAATGTCACATTTTATAGAGCACCTTTAAATGTGCAACTTTGTACATTTTAAAAGCCGACAGGTACAAAGTTGCACCCGTAAAGGAGCGCCCAGTGTGAAATTGGTCTGCACATTTAAAGGTGCAAAGTTGAACCTGTTTTTCTTAGTGTGCAGAAGTCTCATTTAGTTGAGTTAGCATAAATAAATATATCATGGAATCATATTCTGATTAAATGATTCAAAAGTGTACTCCCATGTCGTAAATCGTTTACTCTTAATGATCAAATCATGTATCTGGAGTTACTTTTGTTGTTACTTTCTACTGATGTTACTTTGGAATTTACCTGGATGAATTTACTCTTTATAATAACTTTATTCTCCCCCACATCATATATTGTATTCAATACAGTGTATCCGCTATAAATTTCTAGCATTTCATCGCTAGCAAAACAGGAATTCATTCATTTTTCTCGCTTCTAACATCACTGCCACATCAATACTCCACCCCACCCCCACCCCCACCCCATCCCCACACACGTAAACTCAATATTCTTTGACATTAACCACATTCAAATTACTACTATTTCCGTATTCCGTATTCTACGCCTGTAACACGTTTATCACGTTCATGACAGTAATATCTTGATACCTGCAAATTTGCCTCTAGGGAATATGACATCTCAATTCATTCTGCCACATTTGTTTTTAAAATGTGAGATTTATGATATTTATCTTTTCGTAATTGCCAGTTTAATAACCGAGTTGTAGAAGAGGTTAAAACAGGAATCATTCGCATTTGTTTGGTTCTATCTCGACTGCCCAATCGAAATCACCCTTTCCCCGTTCATGGGATAAATACTTTTTGACATTAAAGTGATAGGCTAACATTGTGGAGCTTCAATCTAAAATAATGGTCAAATTTTGATATCTGAACTCCATAATAGCGTTCATATGGACAAATTAACACCCTAGAATAAAAAAGTTTGGAAAGTTACACTGCCAATGGCAAGTTATGCATGAATTAACAATTAAAACTCGGGGCGAGTTTAAATAGCGTAGGTGTACACGCAGTAAGTCTATGGAAGAAAATGGGCAGGTGAATCCGATCAACTTACGATTTTCACGTTTTAAAGCACTAAATAATCATTTTGAAATCAATTTTTTCAGGGCGTCATTTTTAGACCTTATCAAAGACAATGGTAGCATGGGGAATCATGTAGCTCAGATTTTTTTAACTGTGGTAAATGTTAGCCAATACCTTTAACAAATAAAGCTTGGCATTTTTTTGTATTCCGTATTCAATTGCCATGTTCATGACAATAATATCCCGAAAACTGTGAATTTCCATCTTTGACATATACGACATCCAATTCATAAAAAAAATCAATAGGCCACATTTATTTCAAAACGTGAGATTTATTACAGTTATCTTTTCGTAATTGCCAGTTTAATGACTGATTCAAAGAAGAGGTTAAGGTTAATAGATAGCGATGAACGCATCGTAATAATATGGAAAAAATCGGTTCTTACTTTACTGCCCTAATCATACCCCCCCCCTTCCCGCTACACAGGTAAATATAATTTCACATTTAAAAAAATGGAAATTAGTAGGCCTACTTTATCCGCATGTCGTATTCAATATTACCATATTCACGACAATAATATCCCGAAATTACGGATATCTATCGTAAAAATATGACAGCCCATTCATTAAAACAATCAATCCTCCAGAAATGTTTGCTCTTTAAAACTTGAAAGTCAACACAAATACAGTGATAATTGTCAGGTTTTTAACGCATTTAAGTAAAAAAAACAAGGTCTCCTTTTGAAAATCCGTTATATTCTTAATTAAATGCACAACATAAAAATGTATGAAGGGGAGGGGGAGGGGGTCTCCTCACAAATCTGAACTCACCGTTACCACAACAGATGGCGTAATTATACCATACTAATAATGTGTATCCACATTCACTTAGGCTCAGGATTGTAGTATTGGATGTCTGTGTGTATATTTTCTCTTATGAATTTACTTGTCAAATCTCGTGTTATAATTTGATTTATCCGTTTGTCTGGGTTGTAAACTGTAAATAATAGTGATAATGACATAAAGTCAGTTGAAAGAATTCACTTGAAATGACCAAAGACTAAAATTTCATAAAATGCAATAAACTCGAAAACGTGCAGAACGGCGGATGATAAAATATACAATGCTGCAGAAAAGCCGTCGGGTCTATACTGCCCTACTTTGGTTAAAGAAAGCAAGTGGCGAAAGTGTTTTATCTCATAAATGCATTATTTCTATTCATCAATTTTATTGGCATCAATGCCATTTTACGACAGCATGCTAAGCACGTTTAAAAACACAAATTTAGTGATTTTTCACTTGCTTCAATTTGCCAAGTCAGGCAGTATTAAGACCATCCTTATTTTGCAGCAACAGAGAATATACATGATGCTGAAGCATTCTGAATAACTTTTAATTTTTTTTAATTACATTAAAGCGTTCCCGAGAACCCTGCATTGATTTGCAATGTTGTTGTAAATAAAGTAGCTGTATATTAGATGAAGAAAATATCTGCTTGTCAGATGCTTCGCTTGAGAGGTTAGAAAAATTTTGAAAAGTTGCAAGACTGGCATATTTCTACGATCTATATTTCCATCAGGGATTAGAAGATCAGGAAATGCAAGTTATCAAAGGATGATTTGCACTGGTATGAAATATGAAATGCTGCAATAAATTACTAGAAAAATGGGAATAAAAACAGGATTAGATTAACACGTTATACTGATTGCTAGTGTGAGCAAATGGAAACGCCTTATAGCTCGAGTGCCCACAATATTTTGTAGCAAACGAAGACCGAATCAAAAGTGTTTCTTAATCACCGCATTTTTCTTATCAAACCAATTAAATTTTCAAACTAACCAACTAATGATGCGATTAGCATTTGAATAAAAACCGCGAGTACCGTTGGGAGGAAGTGCGTTTAAAATTTGAACCTTAGATTTTATAGATGGTTGTATCTAATTTAATATATATCACGGTTTTCATTTTAATTTTCATTTGATGCTACTTCATATTCTATCTTGGCTTTGGAATATCTAAATGTGCTTGAAAGACACAGGACCTAAAGCATTGTGGAGCTGCGAAATTAAAAAATTATCAAACTTTGCTATCTTGAGGGCTACATAAGTAAGGTTTGAAATGAAGAAATAAACACGCACTAAGAATTACAAAAGTTTGGAAATTTAAGCTGCCACTGGCAAAGATATGAATGATAAACAATATATTACGTCGGCCGAAGTACTAAAATAGGGCACTTGAGTCTATATATTTTTTAAAGCATGTGATGCAATTGTTAGCCTGTGGGCTTTAAATTCAAATTTGACAAATTTATACATGGCTAAAACGTGTCGTGAGGCAAACATAAACACACACTGTCATAGCACACAAAACACATTATAGCACATACATATATACCAGGAAAAATCGCCACACATACACACCTCGGGAGATTACACACGACATACACATCACACACGAACAGCACACACATACAGATACACACACGACACACACAACAACCTACACAACACACAGAAAAACAGCACACACAGCACAGCACAATCAAAACACTACACACACACACAACAGTACACAACATAAACACATGCACACACACACACAAACACACAGCACACACACACAGAAACACAGACACACACACATGCCACAAACACACAACACATCGCACACAAATGACGTCGCGCGCACACAAACACAGACACCACACAGCAGAAAGCACAGACACACACACACACACTCGAATACACAACGCCACAAACACAGCCAAAGCAACCACACACAGAGCACGAAACACAGGAAAAGCAGGGGCACATGCCGCACGAGCGTAGTGATTTGCGAAGGAATGTGCTAGAGGCGGCGACACGGCGACAGTTCTAGAGGATCGATGCGCGTGTGTCTAGAATGAGGAGATATGACTAGGGACAATCCAGCGAACACAACAAAACACACACACACACACACACACAGCACGACAAACCAATCAAGCCACCGCACACGCCAGCCCGACCACCACCACCGTAGCTAGTTCTTTGTATACACACTCGTGCCATTAGTTCTCAAGTACTGTTGTTCAACTTTTTTTTGGAGCCTGCGACTCGTCGCGCTATTGAACATCTTTACCCAGTGAACGCAACGCCTCGCGCGAATAACGCCGGGTGGAACCGGTCGCCGCGAGTTTAATTCAGCAATTGATAAATTTTGTTTTATTGTCTAGGACAAATATTGAATTGAAACCACTTTCATATTGTTGTTCGCATCGATAATGCCGTTTGGATCAAAAGAAAGTTAAGCTATCGAATAGTAATACATTCCGGTTTTCTGAATCGAAGTAACGATAACTTTCATGTAATGGCGGTGCAGATGTACTTAAACTAGATACGATCGAATCATAGCATCATCACGCATTATCAATCAGACATACCAAGCCATCACCATCATCATTATGCCACTATAGATTATGCATCTATACTTCATCATTAACATCACATCAATACAATCACATCATCGATACATCATCATCAAAATCACCCAATCAGCAATCAGGCAGGTCTACAACTCACGCCACTGTCATCAGAGTACGCCAGCCAAACCGGTAAGCGAATAAACAGAAATTTATTACTATTTCATCATCATCATAATCATCATATCAGCCTTCGCTTATCCAAATTTCGTATCATGGATGTAAGGCGTCATGATATACTTTTCCAAATGTATGCAAGCTTCAATACATTTCTCCAAAAGGCAAGACAAAACTAAAGATTATCTCTTTATGACGCCTTATTGGTTTCAATGCAATAGTCATAACTGATGTTACTAAGTTGATGGTTACCTGCAGTATATCACACCAATTTCCTGTATTCAGGTTCATGTTTGGTGAAAAATTGTTTGGTTATGTTTAATACAAACAATTTGTGTTGGATAGAATTGCAGTTGCATGTTGCATATGGTAGTTAATATCACAACTTCAACGCCACTTTCTCAAAGACTCGGTACTCTCAACTACGGTATAAGCAATTTGTTGAATAATAGAATTAATGTAGCTTGCACAGAACACACTATTGAACAAAGACCAATTTAAAAACCAGCTATTAATATGTGGTATACTGGTACAGGCACAGAGTAGTTGGGCAAAATGCTGAACACTCCCGATTTGTAACACCACACTGCGCCTACAGAAGTCGTGGATTGTGAGACACCGCCTAAAAGCATTGATTCAAGACTAGCATGTAATAGTTAGTCACCAAACTTTACCACTATCTTTAAAAGCAAATACTTAACACATAAAATTAAGTATGTAGGACAATGTTACTTGTTAAATATCCTACGCCCAAGAGAACCTAAGACGGAAATTTCTAACTTTTTAAAACTGTCCAATCATAGGCCTAAACTAATATTTTCTTATATGCGTTCGAAAGTAAGATAACTTCTTTGCCGGATGGCAAAGTGTTTAGTGCAAGTGGTGAATATGCTATTTACTAGCTGGAAACAAGGATACATGGAAACATTGATTAAGTAAGAATTTTCCAGCTTACCGCGAACCGTGGACTCGACAATGTATCCCTAATTTTAATTAATTCAGCAGCGCTTTACAGATTCTACAATTAAATCAAGAAATAAACATGCTTTGGAAAAAAAATAAAAAAACATGAAAAGTGTCTCATATACCTAAGAATGTGATTGGAAGTGAAGGAATGTTTTCTTTTGTTGTGTGTTTTTTTGTAAAAGATGATGTAAATGTCTCTGAGAGTGAAAAATTTTCAGATTTAATCAATGTAAAATGGCATGTAGATTCAATCGTTGGGCCGAATGAATTGTTTCAATTAAATTATATACCGCTCATTATTGAATTCATATAAAGTAATCCAAAGCAAATAACTTCGGTTGAGTTCCAGTTCTCAAGTGTTCTTATTTGAGCAAACGCGACCTAGATTCTTGTGATGTTTAGTATGTCAGTGGGACTGTTATGTGTTTTACTAAACTGGCGATAATTCCGCTCGGGTAGGCATGGACTAAAATTTTCCTTGTTTAAAAAAATGCATTTACATGCAATCAGGATTGGCAAGTTTTGTTTGCTCATAATTTTTCAGTGTAAAAGCATAGAGTTGCGATCCAGAACAGGTCCTAAACAACACATAGAAAATAGACGGATAGCTGGATGAAGCGAAAGGAATGGAATAGCTAGGCTAGCTAGAATAGATAGAATAGATAAAACGGATAGATAGATAGAATAGGTTTAATAATAAGATAGATAGAATAGTATAATAGGTAAGATAATAAATATAATAGATTAAATAAATAAATAAAATAGATGATAGATAGATAGATAAGATAGATAGATAGATAGATAGAGCAAGTGGGTATGGTAGATGGAATATAGATAAAATAAATATTGATTGATAACATGTTTATAACTACCTACCTATACCCTACCTACATACATACATAGCATACCTACATACATACATGCATACATACATAACATACATACATACAATACATATCATACGCAAGTAGAATAGATAGATAGATAGACAGATATCCAAATTAAATAGTTAGATAGACAGATAAATAAAAATAATTATAATACATAATTAAATTTGGCTATTTAAAATATGCTTCACTTGCTAATTTTACATTACCTTTGTAGATGGGTTAAATTAAGGGGCGTTACTAAACGCAGTATAATTGGTAATCAATGATATTGCGAACTCATTACGCCACCTTGTTCTTAGTGTTTTTGTTTGTTGTTTTGCTTGCAATGAAAATATAATGTATTTCTATGAATGCTGTATCAGCCAACCGCGCATAAATCATAATTAACGTGGCATGTTATGGAAATCACCCAAATGGTACAAATCTGGAGAAAAAAGAAACGTCTAAAAAGAAACCATAAGCAAGCAAAATATCCGCATGCAGGCGGCAACAAAGCGCGCTTCAGACAAAAGGGTCATTAAGGGGTCCCTTTTCTAGAAGTCTTGTAGGCATAAGGTTTTCGCACCCTACTAATAGATTTCTATTTTCATTAATGAAGTATTTGTGCTGTCCATAGAATTTCCTGCTGACGAGAAAATAATAAAAAGGAAAGACGTTGTATATGCTGGGCTGCGGAAGGCAGGCTCCTAAAGATATTCATATCTATAAATAAGATTCTGAATAGGGTATATTTTGTGTAAAAATGAAGCGAATCGTTCTAAACCAAAATAATCTTAAACTCCATTTTCGGATGCATATATGGGTGAAAGGTCTTTCTTGTTACAAATATTATTGCCCGAAAAGGTCGACAATTCCCGGTACGCTGAAAGGGAACTAAAACGGTATTTTTATTTGTATAAAATAATATATATGAAAAAATTTTGGAACTGTTGCTATTACACCCTGCCGCGGGTGCCGCAATGGTAGTTTTTTTGAACAGTAACTATAGCCCGAAGTGGTTACCCCAAGAAAAGATTCGTCACTAGGGTTCGGACGCTGAATGTTAAACTGTAACTTGCTGGAATGCAGGAAAATGCAAACACATAGCGTAAACAGTGTGTAGTTATTGTAACGATCATATTTGATGCAGGTCAGGGCCGTTTTCCATGGTAACAGAAACAAAGCATAA
>JZLH01S0162864.1:61724-75075 GCA_001188425.1 Eucidaris tribuloides
AGAATAATCCATATTGAAAGTTTCATAAAACAAATTTTGTCGGAGAACTGCAACGAGAGAAACATCAACAATTTGACTCCTTAAATTAACCAGGACTTTTAAAGTAAATAACATGATTGGCGTAATCCCAACTGGGAAAAACACCAAATCAGTAAAACTATCAAGGATTCTACTGGCAAAAATATGTTGTAAAGTTGACTAACATTTATAATAACTCGCACGCAGTGGCCTTGAAGACCACATTTAGTAGTAGTAGAATCCAGCGTTTTAAACCGTTTATCCCCGAACTACGGGGGTGGCGATTCACCCGTCGCACTCACAAAATCACCCCACCCGGCTCCCTCCACTAATCCTATCGGCGCATCCCCCTCGTCACCCAAGCCCTCTTCCCCTCCTCCACCCTTGCTAACTTCCATGTCTCCTTCGGATCGCGGCCCTTCCACCTCTACCACCACCGTAACCACGCGCCGGCCTTGATCAAACAGATCAACATCCCTCCCGAACACATGCTCCAACCCCAACGTACCCGTGCGAACAGCCTTTGCATCTGAAGCCACGCGTCCTCCCCTTCCAAAGCCAACATCCTGCATCAAAACGGCTCAGTCTCTCCTGTCCATCGCTCAGCACCAACACATTCGCTCTCAACAAACATCTAGCTCTCTCAGCCTCTCAGAAAGTCCATCCTTATTTCAACTGCCCGTCAAACAGAGCCTGTGCAGGACGTTACACTCGCCATACAACATCGGCCGATCTCAAACCCAACTCCTAAACCAATCCTCTTCATCTTCAGAGAAACTTTTCCGCATAAACAACCCCGCATCCCTAAACTTCGACCCATCCCACAATCTTGCCCCTCAGTGTCTACAGCTGCCCTGCACCTCGCACTCACACTCACCCTTGTCCCCGGGCAAGTATGAAATCTTTCACTGTTTCCCACCGTCGGTCACATCCCTCAACTTTTTCAACCATGTTCCCAGTGTCCACAACTCTCCCTGGTCTCTTTTCAAAATTGTCCGGCACACACAAAATCTCTTGCCAACCTCCGGGGTCACTCCTCCTTCAATTCTCTGTGGATGCCTCCCATGAACCATTCTTCCACATTAATCCACACTAACACGATATTCGCTGCCTTACCCTCTTTCCACACTCATGCCCTTCATGGTCAAATTACCACTGATACCTTTCTTCAACTCTGCCCAGCTCACACATCCATTTTCGTCTTCCAAGGTTTACACCTTCAAACACTTGCTCTCAAAGCCATCTTCCCACTCCAGAACATTTCCATCATTCCCCCCAACTCTCACTCAATACAAGAACCAAATCACTCAGCAAACAGCATCTCGGTTCATCTCAAGAACCTTCTCTTGCATTCCCGTAACCACATCAATCCACAATGCAAAAATCAAAGTGCGGATAACACAGAACCGCTTGATGCACCCCCACTTTCACTCAAACCCTCAATAACTCGAACGGTCATCCCAACTACTAACTCTCTGTTGGGCTCCTTCATAGCAAACTTCGATCATCGCCGGCATCGTCCTCCGTATAACCTTCTCTCATCGCGCCGCACTCTATCACCGTTACCTTGACTTCTAGTCAAACGCCGTTCTCCATCAAACCAAAAACATGTACAACTCTTTTCCCATCGCTCCGTACAATTCCCGAGAGTTCCTGAGAATAAACACTGCATCCATCGTCCCCTCCCTGCTAAAGCTAAACTGCATCCCGCACCCTCACTTATGTTCCGAAGTCTAATCTCTCTAAAACCTCTCTCCATACTCATTCCATGTTCCAGCAATTTCACCCCTAATACGCACCACTAGTCATCTGAATCCCTTTCCCTTTTGAAAATTGGATCCACCACGCCAGTGCCACTCACGGCATTCCGTCTCTCCATCAAACACTCTCTGAGCACATCCCATCATCGACGCCAATGCCCTATATCCCTTGCACTAATCATCCAACACTCACACCCCGGAGGTCAACCAGCCCTTTCTACCGTTTTCATTGTGCCCAATTGCCTTCACCAATTATCTTCACGACCAACCTCTCAACCGCCTTCCCTATTCAGCTCCACCCTCTGATCCACTCATGTTCCATCAACTTCTAATTCTCACAAAAGCTATTTGTTGTGTACTTTTCTGTGAATTAATTCATCTCGGAGCTCGAGAGAAATAAAGTGCTCGGTAGTCAGCTGATTCTCTTCTGAGTAAACAAATTCAAGATAAATCCTTCGCCAGGAGAGTGTCACTCCATGCTGATGTACCTACTCTGGGATACTTCTACCAGTTTTGGTTGAGAGGCATTTTTTATTTCTCCAATCATGTCATCGTCCCTTTAATGGACGTGGTCTCTCACATAATGATAAGACATGTTTCATTAATTTAATATCCGTCGAGCTGACAAGAAGTGTCTAAAACGCCATGAGAGTGAACACCAGATTTAATTCACAATAACTCGTATAATCACGATCATCTCCATAGACACAGGCACCACTAAGCGGTGTCAATATCCTCTATTACTAGTCTCTAACAAGTTAATTTAGCAATAACTTGCAATACACATCAAAGATCCAGAGAACAGGCCTCTACAAAAATTTCGATTTTTTTTCTCACTCGCCCTGTCGGGCAAGTGAAATTTTTGTGGGCTTCTGCCGCTCAAGAAAAACGCCACGCCGACACGTTCGTTTTATTTCCTTTGTTGCATTTTTTGCATGCGTAAACAAATGATTATAATAAAGAGTCAAAAACGACGCATCGAAGACAATCGTAAAGACGACACAACGAACATTATTTAGCAAGTTATTGGATAACAGTTAACAAAAAACACATGGAGATTGCACACTTAAAAGTAAACACTGCTCAGCCACACGCGCCTATGGATCTAGCCGCCCGGCCTGCATCAAAGAAAATAAAGATAAGCAAGAACTGATGCAACGTACACAGTAATAACCATGTAATCAACTATTCCCATTTCACAAATGACTATGAAAAACTAATCACTATGACTGTAAGCTCCAATACCTGTTTCAATAAATGCTACCCTCCAAAAGGCATGATAAAATCTATAAGGAAGAATGGCTGAACTGATACAAGTGTACACAATGAAATGGCTTATGCACACAGTCAAAAAAAAAAAAAAAAAAAAAAGAAAAATACTCAAAAATTGATAACCAAATATAGGAAACACACAGTATTAAACTAAATAATAAATCTTTTAAAAGGCATAGCCTGAATCTATATCGCCCAAAAATGTCTTTTAATAATTTCCAGTATAGCCAATATCGTGAAAAAACAATAATCTGTTAAAACCCCGTACATTATCGGAAGACGCCAGCAAATGCGGCAGTTGACCGATGCGGCGCAGCCGTATCGCGGAGCTACCAGCGCTACATCGATACAGTGTGTGGGAGCTCTGCCAGTAGATTATCAGTCCAACGTCTTGACTGACCATATACAGTTAAAACACGATGTATACATAAGAAAATAAAATTTTAAATAACATACCGCCTATCAGCCGGGGTGAGAACGAAACCTAGCGAGAGCAATCAATCGGAACTATGAAAGATGAATGAGGCGCGGACACCGAAATCCAGGAACGCTCTCTCTCGGACACTGTTACCCTTCGACCGATAAAGAACACGGGACATGGAGAACACGGGAAAGCAAAAAGCTTCAATGTTGTGGCTTTCTGGGGCTTCGGCCGGGGGCCGGCAAACGCCCAATTTTGTGAAAATGCGTCGGGCGGGCCTGACACTCTGTTCGAAGCGTTGCCTCGGAGGACGGCCGCCTCCATGAGGCTCGCGCCGGGCTACTTTCCACTTCTTAATAAGTTTATAAGACTTTACTATGGACCAACTGGTCGGCAGAAGTGTAATACGAAGTTATTGACATACTTACACAGCAGCGAAAAATTCAATTTTTGTTAAAGATTTTTCCCACTCATAAAAACTGAAAGGGGGGGGGCTCACTGTTGGGTTTTTAAAATGATGGGGGAGCGTATTTCACACAGTAATTACCTGAATGAACACAATAGATATATTCATTTTAAGATGATTGCCCTTAAAAGCTAGTTTTTATTCGAAGTCAAATTCAACACTTATTCAATTCCAGATGAAAAAAACAAATACAACAAAATAATCTATAAACAACAAAATTACAATATATTCATGCAGAAAATTTGGAATGAAGAAGACTGCATAAACATCCAGAAAATTCTGCTCAAAGCAGTATTCCTTGACAAGTCATAAAACTGCCCAAAGGAGGGGCGGGGGAACCAAAACAACGAAAAGGAAGACATAAATAAACAACACGCAAAAAGTAAGAGATGAAAAAAACAAGAATTAGAAAGAGGACACAAAATAAAGAAAAAAAAGAAAAAGGACATAAACAGAGTGGAAAAGAAGAGAAGAAAAGAAAGGGAAAAAGGAGGGGAGTAGAATAGGCGAGGAAGTACAAGTGGAGAAAAAAAGATGCAGAAAAAAAAGAACACTAATTAGAAGGAAAAGATCGGAAAAAATGAAGCTCAAAATAAGATGCTATAATAATGAGATCCTAGACCTGCAATATATATTATAATACATAAGTGCTTATTTAGCTTTGTAAGCAATTAAAAAAAAATGTAAAAAGGACATAAATCAGCATTACCACATTTTCTGAAAATGTTGGAACCTAAGCAGGGACTGAACGCCGTCCTCGCCCAAGCTATGAATCAGACAAGGAATGTCGGGCAAGTGCCCAGAGAACGGCTACAACGAATCCCGATAATCGCGCCTATTTTAGCTAGATACATGCCTGTGGCGGCAAGGAAAACATGCCAACATGATAAGTTAAGCTTACGTAACTCTGATACCATGAATAATAGTGTGCAGTCCAGACAGTCTTGTACTTCCCATGATCTGGCGGTTTCAGGTGCAGGCGTGTGTGTTATTGGCCTTTGGAAAAGTCTCAGCAGCGATAGTCACGTAGATCCGGTCGCGCCTAGATTTCCCGGGCCGGTTTACTGAGAGTAGTTCCGCGCCGCCCAAATGACGGGGAGGAAGAAAACCAGACAGCTGGATAGTGTCAGAACGGCAGGGCGCGCTGTAGTTCGCCTTTACGGGAGCGAAACTCGCCCGCCATGGCCGCCCCGTGGTGAGCTTGTTTTGCCCGCCGAGGCGCTGATTGAAAAGCCTGGCCGCTGTTCCTCGCGCATGTTTCCCGACTTCTGCACTACCCACGCATCCGCTCGAAACACACACACGGTCAAAATGTACGACCAAAGGGGATAACAGAAACCGGAGGGATCCGAGCGCACCAGAGTGCGGGGATAACTGACGACGAAGGTCGCGCATCGACGCTCCCTTCGTACTTTGTTAACCGGTCGGATTGCTACAGAACGCAGGTAAGTTGTCTGTGTGTGCCGGTTAAGTTCGGCCTGGCGCCCGTTGAGTTTATTATTCATCTGCAGACGACAATCTTGCCACTGTCCCAAAGTCCAATAAGCCCTAATGTCCTGGTTGAAATTTCAAGTTGTAAAACACCACCGCACGCTGCCGGCCCGAAGCTCGGGCAATTGAAAATTGCAACTTCGCTTGCCCGCGCATAGTGCATCACTTGCCCCCCCGCAAGCGGCAGAGCGAGGTATGCGCGACGCCTGGAAGAAGATGATCTTGACTGGTCTACAAAAGCATCTAAGCACCCGCAAAAGAAATGACACCAGGTGATTCGGTGGTATCCATCACGACTGGGCGTAAAAACTATCTAGAAAGTGAAGTGCCTGCGAGACCCAGGATTCTACGAGTCTCGCGGTGGAACATTTGTCATCTAAATTTCGACTCCCTACAAAACTTTCAAGCGTATGCCATTTTGTGACAGACAAATCTGATGTGTAGCCATAATTCTATGCGATCTATTATATGGGACTCGAGAGAAAAAAAATGCTAGCTCGCACTGCATTTGCTTTAATTCAAGATAAATCCTTCCAAGCCCGGAATACACTCACTGGGATCATTAGTACTACATTCAACCCAGCTTGTTTCAGAGCATTTTTTTTAAAACCATGCTAGAATGCATGCTTATTTGGCTTAATTCAAGATAAATCCTCCAGCCGCAGCGTAGATACACCCAGCTGGCTGATCCCACTATATAGTATTGCAACCAGTTTGGTTTCAAAAGCGCGCAATTTTTTTTTTTAAAAGCTAGATGGTCATGCTTTATTTGGCTTTAATTCAAGATAAATCCTCCACCAGGAGATACACCCAGCTGGTGTATCCATTAGTATAAATTCAACCAGTTTGTTCAGAGCATTTTGTTAAATTCTCACCACATGTCACTGCCTTTAAAATAACTGTCTCCACAGGGTTAGGGAGCAAAGCGCAAATAAGAGTAAAGCACAGAATAAAATGAATGAGGATGTGAAAGTACTATGAAAAGGCGTATAGCAGGCCTCGCACTACATTGCCTGCTTGGCCTCAGACGAGGCAAAATTCATGTCAGCAATTAAAGATTAAAGACTTAAGTACTTGCTAAAGAGCCGTAAGCCATCATGTCAAATGAAGAAAACACACAACAACTTAATACCAAAAGCTGAAAAAAAACATAGTGAAATCTTTTGTCAGTCATACTAATTCATCACTTGTCTGTGCATTTAACTTACACAAACATAATCTGTCCGAAACATACAAATGACAACATTGCAATAGATTACCAGGGACAAATCTCCTAAATACCTGATTGGAGAGGTATTGGGAACTTCATGTTGCAGTAGAAATCAAGGATCACCCATGTTACAAACACTTGTATACAGTAAGAACACACACTATATCACTACATTCACTACGCAAAAACACACCACACAAACATAAAGTACATCCAGTACATGCATACAACTACAAGTGCCCAATTGACTTATCTGTCCCTGTTGTTGCAAATCTCATTTTTTACAACATAACTTTTGAATGTTTCCTACCAACAAGATGTGTAAAGCATGCTATGTGAAGGCTTCAGGCATTCTCTCAACATTAACCTACAATGTGTAGACAAGCGCTACACCTACCGAAACTTTTCGCGAAGTTTAACTCCCGATAATTAACTTCCGATATTGCAGGTAGATGCAAACTCGCGAAATATACTTGCGAAACTCCCGCGAAAAATCCTGACTCATGGGTAGGATTTTTTCGTCGGACGAGCCGCGAAATGTCGCGCGATCATTTCAGTGTGCACCAAACTTCGCGGAAGTTTCGTGGGTGTAGTATCCCATGACACATCTTCCGGTCTGAAACGCGGCCGTATACAGCAGCACGCTGGTAGTCCGCTCGGCCATGAGTGACATACATTTAAATATGAACTTTCTGAATTAACGAATGTGATTATTGGAATTTCAGAAAACTCCCAATGTTTCACAAATTAAGACACACTCCGTGCACCGGAGTTTGGGGCAGCCGATTTCCCTTGTCGACGCGAATCATAACATAAGAGCCTCGTTCTTCTAATTCTAAGTTCAGATACTAGAAACGTTTAAGGAATGCATTTTCTGCAATTCAAGCGTCAGTCTAAACCATTACAACATGTAAGTTTGGTCAACAACAATCATCCATCAATGTATTGCAACAGTTGAATTCATGCTGCAGCTAGCTGGTCAATAATCTGTTTCGCGCGCCTATACATCAAGACGCGCATTTTTAACCTCACGCGACATCGCGCATTAACGACTTAATTTTCGGAATAGTCCCTCCTGGAAAAGACCCGGGAGTTTGGCTATACGTGTAATGCACGCATGAATTCGCGAAGCTTCATAAATCGCGAAATTTAACTTCGCGAGTTTGGTAATGTAGCACGCACCTTACATGTACGTGAGTATGGAAATCATAGATACTGGTTTGAGTACTGGTAAATCATTAGCTTAATCCAGAGCACCTAGATAAGAATGACAAATAAACAGTGCAGACCCCACATTGAGCCTATTGATCATTTTTAAAGATCAGTGATTGATTTTGGTTACTTGCTAGTGCTAGTGATATTTGTTGTCTACTGATAATCAAAATTTGTTTTATTACGATAAAGAACTACTAGTACAATATGTACTAACCAGGATCATGTGTTGAAGGTCAGCACTTAAAATAGCTTACTAGAGAAGTCAAAATGGGATACCATTTGGAACAAATAATGAGAAATCAGTAAAATGAGACTCCAGAAGAAATGTGTCATGATCACATGTCCCAGTATAGAGTCTGATAGAATTAGGATTTTACAAAGTGTATGGCATATTGCCTTCATTAACTTGTCACGTGTATGTGCCACACAGTCGACTCCCAAAGTGCCTGGTCATACAAGGTTCTTATATAAGTTATATTGAATGTGAAAGAAAAACAATGTTATTTTTAAGTTAATGAGTTATAGTGTGCACTGTGTATGGTTTCATTTATGTGGCCATTTTCTTCCCATAAATAAAGGGGCCAATGGTAACTACAACAATTTTTGAACTGTTAAGCTACTGTCACACTTCGCCGTCTAACGATTCCGTCTGAAAAACAAACGTGAACGTTTATCAAACGTTTATTGGACTTTTTAATTCGTTCTTCAACTGGACTACAAACGTATGTAGA
The DNA here is from genome assembly GCA_001188425.1 of Eucidaris tribuloides. NCBI lineage: Eukaryota > Metazoa > Echinodermata > Echinoidea > Cidaroida > Cidaridae > Eucidaris > Eucidaris tribuloides. Next base: position 70,309 of record JZLH01S0162864.1, read on the forward strand.
CGTTGACAGACGGTGCTTTTCTGTTCTGTTCCATTCTATTGTATTCCATTTGCCACCGTCTGACACCGTCTAAGGTAAATATTTTAGACGGAGGCAGACGGAATCGTTAGACGGCGCAGTGTGACAGTAGCTTTAAGGATGGATCTTATTATCCATACTCAAATCTACCATAAGAACATAACTGCAGATTAAACTCATTTTCACATTTTTGGTTATTTTGGTAGAAATATGCTAAATTTATAGCTTTGGGGGAAACATTCTGTGACATTTTGCATATATACCACAAAATGCATGTTTTCAATCCTAACTTCACACTGTTATTTAATATTCAGTAAAATATATAATACATGTAGGTTCATTCATATGCTTTAAATCTTTTCCCCAATTGGCCATTATCTTGTAATATGATTTGATAAAAATGCTTGCACGTGCAACATTTGGTTTCTCACATAAAGTGTTACACATGCAATGTTGTGCTTGGAGTAGCAGCCAACAATAATGGTCCGTGTCAATTGATTTTAAGCCATTGTGAAAGCTTTCAAACCAAACACTGAATAAAAAGTACAACTACACAACAGAAAACGACATATAAAGGCCACCTCACACTACATGATTTTCCGTCGCATGACTGACTGATTTGGACCTGAAATAAATCAGTGTGTACGAAATATAAGCTTTTTTAAAATTTCGGATCCAAGTCGCTCAGTCGTGCGACGGAAAATCGTGTAGTGTGCGGTGGCCTTTAGGCATGTAGGTATACTGTTAAGGATGTCAACAGCACTGTAATTTTCAGGCCCATTTCTGGCCTAAATGCTAAGAGCAAGCAGCTCTGGTAAAAAAAAGTTACAGGGGTCAATGTAACTGACTAACTGCCTCCCCCCCTTTTTTTTTACTACAGTATAGAGACTATACAACCCAACATGAAATAAATAATTAGAAGATACTAGCTGTAGACTGTGTACTTCATTTCACTCCATAAGCCACTACAGGGTCAGAAATAAACACTCTAGTACAGGAACAATGTTATAAACAAATTATGTTTATGTGCTTTAACATAGGCTTATACAGCATCTGTATTTACATGCAATCCTATGGATCTTATCTTAATATTTTATTTTTGAAATTTCAAAGTTAAGATTGACTTTTTGGTGGTTTTAAGTTGTTAAGTTCAATTAGTCATGCCAGAAAACATATACTTCGATATTAAAATCAGTCAATTTGGGCAATTTAAGAATTTGACCTTTGACCGAAAGTGCATTGACCTTTCCAAATTTACGGTCTTAGCGGCTTAACGGATTGTCAGAAATATGGCAAACTATACTTTGGATTCTGCTTGACAAGGCGAGTCATTTGGTGTATGATTTAAACCAATTGGACCATTTTTCAATTTTGACCCCTGTAGGACCCATTTTGACCCCTGCCAACAATAGCCGACATTTTGAAGAGGGTTACCCACGCCAGATTTGTTTAGTACCCTTCAGACAATCTAAAACCACTTTCAAACCTTTGTCCCCGTGAAAGTGTCACGGAACCTTAACATTGTTTCTCTACTACTCTTGCACACAAAATGAAAAGAGATTGCCCCCTTCCTTACCTCCACCCCACCACCTGTCATGGTCTCATTCTTCCAGAGGACATAGCAGGAAGGTATATCGGCCTCCTTGTTCTCACACTCTTCAGTGGTATTGCCGCAGTTGACGCCATCCTTGGCACACTCCTGGCTGTTGTACAGGTAGCAGTGGGTGTTGCCCAGTGGGAGGTTGACACTTGCCCCTTGCACCTCAAACACTGTGGATGATAAAATGAACATACATGTATGGGTTACTAAAAATGAAAATGGTCACAATACAGTATGCAAATACTTAATATGCTTTGATGAGGCAAACACATGGGGGGTGGGGGGGGTGTCTGAAATTCAGACTGGAGGTGGGGGGGGGGGGGCGTATGCACATTATTAAGAGATGTACTGTACATATAAGACCCTAGTTACATCATAAGTCAAAAGCATTCTGAGAATGGTTTCAGAATGGTTCACTTGCGGTGTAAGTACCACAACGACCCACCCAGGCATTCTAAAAGCATTTTTGTCGGACCAACTCCTGCACCACCTCTGGAGGTGGTCCGAGACCATTGTCAGGCCATTTTGAATGCAGTGTAACCACACAAGTGTTCCGAAACCGGCCTAGCATAGAAAGTTATGTAACCAAAGTTAACACACAAACCGCATCAGCTGGAAGTATGGAGTAGCATTTGACACGGAACAGGAGTGGTTAAATTGTTGCCAGTAGTAACCGCTGCTCTATTGCGCATGTGACAGCTTGCGTGACAGCAGTGTAACCACAACATAAAAGGTCCAAACCCATTGCGGGATTATTACCCGAAGCATTCCGAGACCATTCTCAAAATGGTTATGTTGGTGTTAACAGGGCCTAACTGTCCACTCCGCAATGGACCACAATTCCAGGCCGAGTATTGCATTTTAGTTATGACCCGTCATCCCTGGAACATATAGGGTACATGTACATGTAATGACGTACAAGATGTATGTGAGGGACATGAACTTGTACTCTGTGCATTCTCTACATGCACGTACATCAACATCCTCGACATACAATCAATCAACCAAGTTAATGTATAAAGTATGGTAGGGAATGCAGGATGCATTCAGTCTAACCCTTTGACCTACACTACTGCATTTTGAGCTGTTTTTTTTTCCAGAGTGACAGACAGTAAGGAGTGTTGCCTTTGCCAATGACCCATGGATATCTTATACTTCAATGAACAGGTATTGTCTTACATGAACACACTTACACACACACACACACACAACAAAAAACACATACACATGGACAACACACACACACACACACACACACACACACACACACACACACACACACACACACACACACACACACACACACACACACACACACACACACACACACACACACACACACACACACACACACACACAAACACACACACACATATAATGGCGGCCCTCAAGGCCCCCTTTTCACGCCTTGCCAGCCGTTCCTAAGCATATCGTTTTCATTGACCAACCGGTTCCTATGGTACGCAGTTAAAATCTCTCATTCTCTGGTTTTATTGCTCGTATTCTAAGCCCGATTTTTCATTTGGATCCCGTTCCCAAGCACGGTGCCTCGCGAAATTCATGTATAAACTATATAAGTCACTTCTTTTTTTCCTAGTGCGATTCGACAAGCCGTACAAACACGTGTATTACATATAGAGCATGCCGGGAACTGCGTAATATGCAAGCGTATAAAATTCACTGAGCTTTAGTTCAGTGATTAAAATTCAGTGTCTGCTGTGTGAATCACTGTTCAATGGTCAGAAATGACCAGTAAGCACGACCAATAAGCACAAGGTAGCTGAATCGCTGCTGATGTTTATTCCATGAAAAAAATGACCGTTCCCAACCCCCCCATTCAATTCATTCATTCCAGGTTTCAGTTCGCAAGAACCCCATTTCGGGGAGGGCTGATTAGTTCTTAAAGATTGTGTCAGGGATGTGCAAGTCCATTACTTCCCTTCATTATCAATACCAAACAGTAGTTTAGTACTTACAAATGGTGTGTTGAAAGTCTGAGATACATACGTCATGAATTTGTTGTTTTATGAGAAAAACTAATAACAACATGTTACCAGAATGTTGTTCTTTCTGTGAGTTTCAATTTTGCTCAAACTGCGAATCGCGGTTACTGTGCACCGTAGCAAGACCAGCGCAACCTTCTGATTGGTTAACGGCTATCCCTTGCGTGACCTTTGGCTAACGGCTGATCGGACCATTTTGGAACGGCACGTGCGCGTTTGACGTCACAGATTTTTTTAAATTGCTCCTGAGCAATTTGAAAAAGGATGAAGTTAAAGTTTAACCGTCCAGATTTTCACCAAAACTCAATATTTTACCCCAAGTCTCTATGAGAGGTGTTTATTTATATTAATCTTCACATTGGATATGATTTCAGCTGATTTGATTCATATAGATGTTTTTTGACGTGCAAATCAATGACCCAATATTTAAACCCCACGGTTCGTGGGCCACTTCCGTTCTAGAGGGTATGGTTTCAGATTTTGGGGCCACACACCCCTTCCCTTTCCAAATGTGAGTGCCCCCTCCCCCCCCCCCCCCAAACTCAAAGAACAGCTGGTACATCCATAAGACATGAGATCAGACCCAAAGACTGCAACTGAGCTCATTACATAACCAGGAAGAATTACAGTCTAGCAAATGATGATATATGCCATGTTCAGACATGGGTTCCTAGTCGGAGTAAAATTTTATTACCCAGCAATGAAAATTCCAAAGATCTTTGTCTTAGGCTAATGAAACTCAAGTACGAGTTTCCCGTCACCCTCCCTTGTTATAATTTTTGGGCCTCGTTAGCAGCCAAGAATCTGAAAATAATTCATTATTTTGATTTTTTTTTTTTACAAGCATCACATTTATAGTCGATTTTGGAAGTTTTGGTAGGAAACGAGTCTAAAAACAAACCCAATGTTGTTTGTGTTTTGCTGATCCCCTGTTGGTTATTTCATATCGTTGTACACAGTTGTATGGTGCTGCAGACTATATTTCGTCGGGTGCCAAGCAGAACGTAGTTTGCGCATGTGTGCTGGAACATGCGTTTTTGTGTTTTTGTTCCTGGCAGAACATGAAGTCTGGAGAAAAATGCACTGAAAGGGTTCCACTGTACATGTATTGGGTTAGCAAACTGGAAATGTGCAAATGGGATGACC
>JZLH01S0162897.1:0-10777 GCA_001188425.1 Eucidaris tribuloides
GAAATACTTGGGGTCCCCCCCCCCCCGACCGATTTTTCATTAACTAATTAAAAACTAAAGACATTCAGAATCTATTATTGCAGGGTTATGACTTTGGGGCATAAAGCTTTCAAATAACAAAAAATCCCCAAAACTAAACTTGGGCTTTAATTATGCTAATTTATGCATAATTAATATGTGAAATCATACTTTTTGCTCTAACTCACTAAATAAATCTCCAAATGTGCTAATTTTTGGTGTAGAAACCCTTTGTGGTGTTCTTAGCAAATGTACTTCAAAAAATTGCGATATCAGATGAATTTCTTATGTATTTTATTGTTTTTTGCAATTGTGTATTTCTTTGTTTTTTCGACCTTTTGTTTTTCATTGTTTTTTCGATGAAATCTGTCGGTGACACTTATGTGATCATATAAATTGCGTAAAATTAGGTAATTTGAATCAGTAAAAGCAAAAATATTGATACATTTATGATATTTGGCTGAAAACACAATTTGTATTAAAATTGTACACAAAATCACAATTTTGAACAATTTTTGATGCAACATGCATGTACAAAATTATGCGTATCTTCGGAACCGCATACCCGAGTGTCGCAAATTTGGTCTTAAAAGATGTGGGAGACTCGGAGGAAAAACGTCACGAAACGTCGCGACTAGAGCTTTTCGCGTTCGGAACGTATTGCGTGAAACGTCGAGGGGGGGGAGGCCTCCCAGGCCCCCCCCCAGCCTAGATGGTTAAATTCATAAATTATTACACTTTTCACAACCCCTAGAATATAAATTACAAACTTCCAGTGTAGTGAAAAGGCAGTAGTGGTTGAAATTAGTGACAACTGATGATTTATCATGTCTTTTTGAATGTTTTTTAAATATTTTCGGGCAAGTGAATTTTTCATTTGGGCAAGTGAAAATTTGAAAGTGATAAATTTTACTCACCCAAAGGGCAAACAAAATAAGGCAGTGTGGAGCCCTGCTTATATGGTACCTTATATCGGTTACCATGGTCGCATTTGTCGTTAAGTTGTGGACTGCAAAAAGTGGGAGGTGCGGTACACTTTTCAAATTTCGATGGTACAAATTTTCCTTGGCTTTTCACAAACCCTTGATCAAATGTGGCTCGTTCATACTCATTTTAAGCATTAATTTAATAATTCTTTCAGTCGCACCAAGACTTTAAAGATACGAATGCTTCGTGTTTAAAAAGCTTACATTCAGTTCAAGTGAGAAATGCCAGGGGTGGCGGAGCAGGTGGATGCGGTAGTGGGCAATTTGTAGAATTATTGTGTTATGTCATAATATCTATTGGTTATTTTTACAAATCAAGTTGAGGGTATCAATGCAATTGGTGCGTATTTAAGTTCCAAAACAAGTGACTAACAGTCAAATAATTTACCCAGTTTGCCATACAACAAACAAGCGACCAATAACGATAACCAAATTCTTAAATTCTAAGCAAGTTAAAAAATTTAAACACTGTAGGAACTGAGAGTCTTTCATTTCCTTTTCAATGATCTAGCGTTAACTTACTATTTTAACAATTTTCTGATATCGTTATTTCTTGCCTTAATTGATCTTACTTGACAATGAACGAACAGTATTTGCTTATAATTTATACCATCACACAAAATGTCAATTGAATTTAAGACATAATTAGCATGTGTGCTTAATTAGTGTTACACATTTATTTGAATTTTCCAATTGAAACATTCATCGCGTTGAGATTATATCCTCCAAATCTGATAAATTTCCTGCTTGAAATAAAAAAATTATATGCATCATTTATGTAATTAAGTTCCAATTGAGAAAAAACATGTTTGAAATGAGATTTACATAGGAGCCTTCTTAATAAGTAAGCATTTCGTCCAGAATTAAGCACTTTTTAAGGTTAAAAATGGTGTTAATTCCTAGAGGGTGTCAATACACACAACATATCAAAAAATACATTTTTTGTCAATTTTGACCGTGTAATGGAAATTGGACCACCTTGTGACATGCGACCACCAGTGATAGTAACAAAGGTGTCATATTTTTAGGAGTTAGTTGGTGTGTTTTGCAATATGGGATTTCAATTGTTTTTATATAAATATTTAATTGTATATTTAATTCTATGTTCAATTTTGTATATCTCCTGTAGAATTGTACAGAAACGTTTGTAAAGTAATAATTCAATCCTGAAGCTGCTAACCATAATATGATACAGTAGACCATCATTATAAAAAAACAAAAAACAAGAAAGAACAAAATTTTGCTTTTAGAAAGAAATTTGTCTTCTAAAGTGAAAATATCTTTTGTATTTTAATGTTTTTGCAACCTCGATGTAACAAAAAATTGTATATAGCAAAGTAATTTTTCCCAGGCCCAATGAGTCTGTTGTAATGAGAGTCTACTGTAAAATAATATTGACTGATCTTCTGGGGGCTACAACATTATATTGCCTGAACTAGAATCATATTGCCCAAGTAGAAGATGAGGGCAATATGATTCTTGTGAGGACCAGTCAATATTATATCAATGTCACATTGTACAATGTTGGGTAATGTCGGTGTTTAACAATAACCTTCATGTTTTCCTGTCAAACAAAGTTTGTCTGATTTAATTTTGAACCCTCTGTCTTACGATTCATTACTGCTGTTTGCCCATTCCACTGGACTTGGTTCACTAGTTGCTACGTCCGGCAGAAATCAAAGCGGGAAAATTATTTGTTGTGGCAACAATTTGACACCCGCATACATCCCCACAATTACTTCCACTTTTTAAATCCCGCAGTTCATCCAGTTGATTGACTTAATAGCCAGATTAAAAGCAACTGTTTATCTGAAACTGAGACGGGGTGTCGATTCGACTTCCACCCCGTTCATTCAAAACCCACTGTTGTCACTGATGAGTATTGTGTCAACTTTACGGGCGACGTATGTCAATAATTGATGGACGGAAGCCATAGATGTTCCTTCCCTTCCCTTCTTCCTTTCCTTTAGCAGTTTGTCAACATTCCTGTGAGATCGTCAGTGTATCGATGAGAAGCTTCTAAGCCAGCTAGATCTCCCACAGTTAGATGCCTTCCACCTTTGTGGGTCTATTCGGAGGAACTCGTAAAAGAGCCCCAATCCGCCGGACAGTGATTTTGAGGTCTCCACTGTCTTAGGGACATTGTGTTACCGGCATCATTCATTAGGGTGCCTGTTTGGACCAATAAGGGGGGTCACCGAGCCGTGTCTTAGTCTGAGGAGGGGGATTAAGGGTGTGAATCAGATTGGTGTGGTCGTATTTGGTGGCTAGTTCAAACTTGAAGTACGGTATGTCCTAGGGGTGTATTAGCCGAAAAGAAACCTCCAACTTCCCCCTCCATAGGGCCTAAAAAAATTGTTGTATTGGAGTAACGGCTCACTGCAAAATAGGGTCGGAAAGGTGGTGTTTTTTTGTTTGTTTTTTTAATGGGCCACTATCAACGCCCAATGCTTTCACTTTATGAACCATAAGCCTACAATCGGCCAATTCAGAAGCCGCTATTTCTTGCAATAGTTCATCAATGACATCATTCCAGCCAAAGTTGAGGACACTGAAAATAATTTTTGGCCCAAGTGCGCCCGTTTTCTTTCCTGCGTAAGACGCTATGTTGAGGTTAACAGCTCTATCATCGCTAGCTACATGTCGTTAGTGCGGCTAGAGGCTATACGTGGCTATACGTAGCTAACAAGGCTCCATATAGAAGCACACGAAGTGCATGGTATACGGCGGGAAAATCGCTGTTCTGTCCACAACACTTCTGGGTTTACAATTCGATCGCAAAGTCAGCACGATATGCGATATCAATACTATTGATAGCAATACAAAGAAAAAAACAAAAACGTAGGGTTGGGGATATTTTTAGGGTCGGGCGGGATACGCCAATACAACAATTTTTTTTTTTTAGGCCCAACTACCACCACCAACGGGGGTCAGTAACTCATGGGTAGAGACACATGAGTAATGTGAAATCATATGTCGGTCCCAACCTAAGTACACATGCATCCTTTATAACAAGAAAATCACTTTCTTCAATTGATCATTATGAAAAGAACAAGGATTTGCCATGGCTAACAAAGCCATTTATTGCTATGACAAATTGTGGATTTCATTTTAATTCTGCAATTGTAATCCTTTAGATTTAGCATTTAAAAATTATATGTGACATGTCACCATGATACCCTGATAAAGTCACACATCTTATGAACATAAACGTAGAAAGATAAATACCTTGGGTGAAAAATGTAAATATTCAAACTTTTGCAACATGTGAAGGCCATAAAACTTTCGATTTTTAAGGACACTGCATTTTCGCACAATTTATCATAATTACAATATTTGGCATTTTCCTTGCCTTTGGGTTGTGCGACTTTATCAGGGTATCGTGGCGATGAGTCACATATGATTACGTTTGAATGGATTATTGCTCAGATTTTAGATTGAAACATAAATGGTATTTTGTAGCCTTCTACGAGTTCTACCAACCAGTTAGCAAGAATTATATCAGGCAAATATCATAGGTCAGAGGTCGTATAAGATAAGTGGAATTCTTCCATTGATGTTGGTAGGTATACAAAAATGTTCAGATATATTTAAGTGTTATATATATATATATATTTCTGCTGCATATATGTACAATATACTTTTCCAAATATTTTGCCTATTTTCTTTTTATATCGAATAGCTATTCTGCACAGGTGTTTTTGCAATAATTGGAAATGATAGTGATGGTTATCCAAGGGTAGCTGTCCCAGCATATGAAACATTTTACAAGTCACAGCACATTTATTAATCTGAGTTCTGAATGATGTTTAGTGCTCTACAAAATGCAAATAATTCATGTAAATATAATTATGTTAATATGTTGCCAAAAGTTAGATTGTTTTTTATATATTATAAGTGGTTTTATTTTTTTCTTTTGCACAAAGAAAGGTTTGTTGTTATTTTTTCATCAGACCATCAAATTGAAGTGTACCAAGGTATGTTTTTATTATAATTCATCTTCATTTTTCAGTTCACTGTAAGAAATCAAATATTACACAAATAATTACTTTAAAACTAATTTTATTTCAATCTCATGTAATCTCAAACTCATTTATTTAATGACATTTTAATTGCATGCAAGTCAAAAAACTAGTATCTAGATCTACTAAAAACGATATTTCAGTCAATATCTGTATCAGTTATCAACAAATGTATAACACTTATGGTTAAAAAGATGTGAAAGTCAATAAACATTTAACTTTACTATGATAAGTATACATCATGTAAAGCACAAAACAGAAAAATATACAGGTATTATATTATATATTTCGGTATACTGAGAATTTAAATCATTGACATGTTTAATACTCTTTCATATGTAGACTCAGTATTGACTTGTATATATAAAATATGACGGTGTAGACTATCATTGGAAATAAAATGATATACACATACAATGCATCTGCTTTCTGATTCATTTTTTTATACGCCGGCATACGGGGGACGTATTTATGGTATCAACGCCTGCGGTGTCCGTCCTTGTCCGTCCGTTATACTTTTCCTTGTAAGCGATAACTTCAGTTATAACTAAACTAGCCTCATATAATTTGGTGTGTATGATACTCAGGAAGCCTATTCATTTTGAGGTCGAAAGGTCAAAGGTCAAGGTCACAGTGACATGTTTTTATCTTACCCTTGTGAAGTCCTTGTAAACGCGATAACTTCAGTTTAACTTAACCTAGGCTCATATAATTTGGTGTGTATAATACTAGCATGGATCCCAGGAAGCTTATTGATTTTGAGGTCAAAAGGTCAAAGGTCAAGGTCACAGTGACATGTTTTCATCTTACCCTTGTGAAGTCCTTGTAAATGCAATAACTTCAGTTTAACTTAACCTAGGCTCATATAATTTGGTGTGTATGATACTAGCATGGATCCCAGGAAGCCTATTGATTTTGAGGTCAAACGGTCAAAGGTCAAGGTCACAGTGACATGTTTTCATTTCCGCATTACAGGCGGGCGTATTATGTGCTCGCCCCAGCGACACTCTTGTTTGTGTTTCCATCATGTAGCTCTGGCCATTCTGAATAACGAATAAAGTGATTACATCCAAAAGGTGCGAAATTTCACTTTGAATTTTGAGAAAAGTGTTGATTATCCGTCTGAGTTTGTACATATGCTTATGAAAAAATGGAGGTAGAATATTTGTATATGCAAATCTGGCTCCAAATTTTTTTACCACCTCCAAATAACAAGTTGGCTGAAGTACTGATGATTAATCATTTTGGTAGAAAATGGGGCTGGCACCTTTTGGAAGTAAGGACTTCAAATATGAAACAAATAAATGATGCATGCCAATAAGGGTTGTTTTTTTTTTTAATTTGATACAAACTATGGGATTGACGTGGGTGTATCATTGCGCAAAAATGAAGAATGAAGGGGCCTGATAAATGTTTTAACAACAAAATTAAAGGCATGCACCATTTGAGTTTTGTAGATCCTTGTCATTTGATTTTAAAAAATACAAAAGTAATTCATGAAAATTGTTGGATTCACCGGACAATTTTTTTATGCAATAAAATGGGTTATATCAAAATAAACAATGCTGGGCACATACACTTTATAGGTTATAGTGACATGATTTGGAACACTTGAAAATGCCTCAAGAACCAAAGGAGTTGAAATATACACCAGCTGGAGTAGATCTCCCAGCTGGAAGGATTTGTCTCTAATTTGTTTACTTTATCAGAATCAAGCATGAACATACTAGTATTTTAATTTTATCGGGGCACGATAAAAATAAGACCCATAGAGAACCACACTGCAGGTTTGCCTGCCACAAGGAATGTTGACATTACTTAGTTTAGACTACAAGATTTTCACAGGAGAATCCTTGCATAGTTTACTTGATTCTAGAGTAGTTTCACCCCAAGTTGAGGACTACCCCAATCATGTTATTTACCTTTAAACAAGACAATGACATTTTATCTTTTTTCTATTTGGGAAAAAAAAATCTAATTTTCATGGTTCCCAAGTATTCCAAAAAGCAAATATATAATGATAACAATGCAAACTAGAAAAGACACATCTCATACATTTAGTAAATAAGTTATTCCTTCCAATCCATTCAAAAGAAATTTGAAACTTGAAATATCACGTTTTGATGACGTATTCGGTGGTATGGAGGAGCTTCTAAAAGAGAGGAAAGCAAATAAACAAAAATACACAAAACATACAATAAATTTACAATATAGATCCCAGAAAGGTTTTTACCATCTCAAAACTTCGCCTCCGAGCTAAGTTTTATACAAAACTATACGGGACTAAGTGGTTTTCTGCTCAAGGTGAACATATGAGGGCAAATTGATAATAACTGAATATCAAAATGCAATCAAAAATCACAATAGCTACAACAAAATATGAATGTCTTATCAGTCCCTCTGTAGTCGTTGTTTCCATTTAATTTCCGGAGCGGATTAAAGAAATGAATAAATCATAATTGTCAACTCCGTCTCTGTGAAAAGGACAGGGCACAAACAAGCCGAATCGAGTCCATTATTCTCAACTCTCCATGTTTTGTGTTAAGAAAGATTTTGTTTACGGTAGTTACATGGTCACTTTATTCAATCTTTTCGCGCCCTTTGTATCCGTCACATTCCTGCCTTCTGGGTAAGTTTCATTCAACACTGGACAACATGTCGGGTCCCGTTGACTCGCCATTTACAGGTGTACGATGTTGTTAAGGTAGACATATTGTTAATTCATCTGGTCAATTAAACACTAATAGACGCGCAAATCCCCCAAACTACATTTGTTTGATATACTTTGATTGTCACTTGTGATTACACTATAATTCATCAAATGCAATTACGTATTGGACAAAATTTGGGAGATGAAAATTGCACTGGCCTGGAAGCGATGACTTACTTTTACCTGAATAGAGATCCAGTGAAACTGCTCTTTGTATACCCAGAAATAATAAATAATTTCAGTTGACTATTATCTACAAATCAAATATTGTTTTGACCTTGATTCAGAAAAGCCAAATACATATAAACGTACACATTTAACAGAAACTTGTCTGGAGCTGATGTCGTCCAAAATCTATTTTTCAGCCGATGTTTCACCCCTTTGGCAAATGATAGGATCGTTGAACTATCAGATGTGAGGTTCTAAATAAAACGTATTTTTAGACAAAGTTTACACTTCAACCCTGACCTTATGTCTTTCGTAGATTCAACTGAATTTCAGTTGGTTCTCATTGGGACCAAGACCCAGCCCTCTACCTACTTTCTGGAAAATGGGTTTCATAATTTCGTTTAATTTATAAATTATTACAATATTATTTGCAGAAAAAGATCATTGGCCTGTGACCGTTGACAATGAACACATTACTGCTTTACTCCAATTCCCTACCCCCCCCCCCACTGGCCCAAATTAATCTTTGTATTGCTGAAGTTATGTACACTCTGAAAATAACGATGTCAAAATAACTGAAACAGGGTCAATTATGACCCTGATTAGGATTACATCATACTAAATCCGGGTCAAACCGGAACCTTTTCTTTTTCCTGGGCAATCTGTTTCTGTGTTTTTGAAGTTTCAGAGGTAAAAACGAAATATTAAGACGAAGTTCAAAGACAAAAATTTAAAGATTATTCCTTGACCTTGACTCTGGGCGGATTTCGTTAGAAGTCGGCTCTTTCTCGGCTTATGTCCTACACCTCAATAAAATTATTTTCTGAAAAATTGGCTAAATCTTTTGGCTGTGTAATCAAGCTAAAAGACTTGACTTAAAAATCTAACAGCGACGATGGGTTAAAGGTAAATGACATGATTGGGGGTAGTCCTCAACTTGGGCAGAAAATACTCCAGAATCAAGTAAACTATGCAAGGATTCTCCTGTGAAAATCTTGTAGTCAAACGTTGACTCAGTCTAAAATAAACAATGTCAATATCACTCGTAGCACGGAAACCTGCTGTGTGGCTCTATATGGGGCTTATTTTTCGTCCCTGGATAAAATTAAGATACTCCTATGTTTATGCTTGATTCTCCTTAAGTAAACAAATTGCAGACAAATCCTTGCAGGTGGGAGATCCACTCCTGCTAGTGTATATTTGGTATATATTTCAACTTGCTTGATTCTTGAGGCATTTTCAAGTGTTCCCAATCATGTCACTAACCTTTAACCCTTTTCTCTGGATTGAGTTAACCAAAAAAAATCAGCAGAGGTTCCACCAAACGATTGATATTCATATGTTTTCCAAATTATTAACATAACCAACCATGCAGGGACAAAGGGGTCTTTGTTAATTGGCAAGTAAAGGGGAGTTAAATAGCAAAAATAACAAATAATCATGTGTGTGTGTGTGTGTGTGTGTGTGTGTGTGTGTGTGTGTGTGTGTGTGTGTGTGTGTGTGTGTGTGTGTGTGTGTGTGTGTGTGTGTGTGTGTGTGTGTGTGTGTGTGTGTGTGTGTGTGTGTGTGTGTGTGTGTGTGTGTGTGTGTGTGTGTGTGTGTGTGTGTGTGTGTGTGTGTGTTTTCATTGGGGATGAAGCGGGATACTGTATACGTGGCGAAAACACAATACCCACAACTAAAATGTCTGTATTGAAATATTTATCAATACTCTGAAATATATGATATTCCGAAATAGACTCCTATACAGCAGTAAATCACCATAATTCGGCTCATGGAAAAAAGGGAACTTCTACTAGAATAATTTGAATTAAAGAAGGCAATTAAATTATCGGCATGCGGGGATTGCAGGCTAATCGGCTTAATTCTTCTCTGTTCACCTAACAGTACGTCACCCGCCATCAAAACGAGTTTGATTGTTTGAATTTGACGGAGAGTAAAGTGAAACGTCAAATCATGAATTTAATCAATTTGTTTAACGGATTTTCAGTTAACATTTACCCTGATGAATTCTTTGAAACTACTCGAATAATTCATTTGGTGATATGCCTATGTCCAATGATTGATTGATTGATTGATTGATTGATTGATTGATTGATTGATTGATTGATTGATTGATTGTTTGTTTGATTGATTGATTGAATGTAAAGTTTTCAAGCAAAATCGCTATCAAAATATACCTCATTTTTATTATTTCGTCCGTCTAATATTCAGAACAAAATAAATAGAAGTTTCTCGGGATCATTTCAAAAGCTCTTGGTTTCTTTCTTACACTCTGTCCATTCTCCATTCGAACGGTGGGGAAACACATGTCACCCCCCCCCCCTTAATGAGAACGACGCCAATGCCCTGTTGTGATTTCTCCTTTAAAAAGAGGTGTCGAGAGTCCGAGACTTTATTTAAGCTTATCTTGTCTGATGTGACTTTTGAGGAGAGAGACTATAAACTTTTGTTTAACCTCGAAATTAAATATTATAATTATATGAAAGGGAACTTTATTGAATATTAACAGGGTTTATGTAAATTTCTTTTGGCATCCCTGTCAACATACTTTGTAATTCTACAAACGACCTCTTTGCAAACAGATAATAATAGTAAAATGCGATTCATAACATTCACCGAAGAGCGTTGCTCTTGAACATAATTCTCAGTGCATTGCGTTACAAAGCTCCCCCCACTTTCTCACAAAACTTTGTACATGTGCATGACTTGCACTCTCCGTACGTCATAGGTATTCATTTCCCATTGGTCAATGTAAACTGAGCCCACTAAAATCAGGCTCGGTGAATTTGAATAACAAAGGGGTCGAACAATACCCCTGTTGCCTGCTTGCGTAACCGCCTATATTTTGATCACTTTCTTGTCGGGGGGGG
>JZLH01S0162897.1:11158-27428 GCA_001188425.1 Eucidaris tribuloides
TGCATCAATAAGTAGCACCATCGGGGTTAGGAGAGGAACGGTTACTTTTTTAAGGATGCCGTTATTCAGCCGGAAGGAAGACGCAGCTAACTCACTTGAAATGAAATAGGTTTATAAAGACTTCTTCGGAAAAGAATATAGCTGTTAATCCATTTAAGTAGCAAAATAAACATCTCGAAACTAAATAAATAGTACACTGGCCTCTTTAAAAGAATCTTCAAAATTCCAATGCCAATAAGTAATTGCAAACTGACCTCTTTACAATAATCTTCAACAGTCCAATGTCAAAAGATTTATTGCAAAATTGACGACTGCAAATGAATCATAATTTTAAAAATTTGATATACACACTTTTCACTACATATCTCACTCTTATCTTCATGATAATTATATGATTTGTATTATACTTTATTTACATATTTGTTTCAAATAGCGGACAATCGGAAGTCGATGTATATTTTGACCTAATACTGTTTATTGACCACCCCCTATATACATGCCACGGGAAAATATTAGCAATCTCTGTGTTAATTTTGAAAAGAATTTGTCTGATTAGCGAACAAAGACCATAAAATAATATAATACACTTTTATTATGAATAGTTGTAAACCCATACATCACATTCTGTAATGCGTTTATTTGCAATTCATGCGATTTTCATGAGAAATTAATGAAGAGATGATGGGCATGAAACAGGTCTGAAAACTTTCTTTTTTAAGACTGAATAATAAGCTAAATGTCTGACTTATAATCAGGAACAAATCAACTAGAAATCAAACTTAACTGATTTCTGAAACAATTAGATTAAAACAAAATAATGTTAGATTTATTCCGAACTTAGAGTGAAAAGTACCCCTTATCCTCCTCGCCACATCCCCCCTCATCACCACCATCGTTGTTGTTACCATCATCTGCATCGTCATCATCATCATCATCATCATCATCATCATCATCATCATCATCATCATCATCATCATCATCATCATCATCATCATCATCACCACCACCACCACCATCACCATCATCTACCACCAGCACCACCACCACCACCATCATCACGTCATCATCATCATCATCATCATCACCACCACCACCACCATCACCATCATCTACCACCAGCACCACCACCACCACCATCATCACCATCTCCACCAGCTACCACCACCACCACCAGAGCCATCGCCACCACCACCACCACCACCACCACCACCACCACCATCACCACCACAAACCATCGATCAACATCATCATCATTCATCATCACTTCATCATTCATCCAATTCATCACTCATCATCTAGCATCAATCATCTATTCCATTCATCATCATCATCATCATCATCATTATCATCATTAATCATCACCACCACAACAACCACCATCTCAATGAATTTTGTTGTTTTCAAGCGGATGTGGTCAAAATGATAAAGGGTCCTGATGAAACGTGATTAACAGTAGGGAACTCATCTTCAGAATGAAAATGATGGGTCAAAAATAAATAAATTAATTATTCCATTGTCTACTACAGCAAATAATTAATAGGGACCTTTTATGTTTTAATGAATCATTCAAAAGAATGAAAGAAAATAAGAAAGAGATAATGAAAGAGAAAAAACTTGAAGAAGGAGAGAACTTGTGAAAGAAAATGATTGATAAATAAACAAAGAATTGCAGAATGACTAACTATTGATTCCAAGTTTCCAACAATATTTTTTTCGGGAAAGCATCTTTCGTGGTTTCATCTGCATAAGTGTTATGAGAAATTACCGAGTTGGAGGAATATAGCCCGGAGTGGCATGTCAGATCACATCTTATAAAGGAGTTCTGAGGATCGTTGTTTGCTTTTGCTATTTACTCGCATTCCCTTCTTGAGCTGCTCAATAAGGTTAGCATTCATCATGCATGAAGCTGCATGCGCGCTGTATTGTACATCGCACGCACGTACACATCAATGCAATATTGTTGCTGTTCACACTACACAATCATATCACCGGTCGCTACACACCAGAAGTGGAAGAAGGATGGAGACCCAAAATCACGGGATGTAGAAGGAGTTTTGCAAACTTCGACAGGAATATTTTTCGACTTGAACGTGTCGACTAGATATTGAAGAAGTTATGTGTCTGGAAAATCACGTTAAAACTGGAGGAGTTCGTCGTCTGCGATGGGTTGCGGGAGCGGCAAGTTAGCTCCCGATTCGCCCATCGTCGACAAGCACATCGATTGGGTGAAGACCGTGGAAAGTGGTGGTGGTGGGGCGAGCGGTGCTGGCGGAGTCAACGGCTTTGGAGGCGTGAGTAAAGCTAATCAGTACAATCGACGAAATGGCGAATACAAGCCGCAAAAGAAGCCAAATGCAAGGTCAAATTCGACCCGAGGGTTAATGCCAAATATGATATCAAAGCCCTTATTGGAACTGGATCTTATAGTAGGGTTGTCAGGGTGGAACATCGTTCCACAAGACAGCCTTACGCGATCAAAATGGTGGAGAAGAGAAGGGAGGGGAAACAGTTTTGGGAAGTGGAACTCACCATCCTGCGTCGGGTGCGACACACGAATATCATACAGCTCTTGGAAGTATTCGATGGGAAGGACAGAATTTATATGATCATGGAACTGGCTACGGGTGGGGAGTTATTTGACAGAATTGTCACACGAGGCAATTATACGGAGCGAGATGCCACACGGGTGCTACAAATGGTTCTAGATGCCGTGCGCTACCTGCATGGACTGGGAATAACCCACAGGGATCTAAAACCAGAGAATTTATTGTACTATCACCCTGGTAACGAATCCAAAATCATGATCACCGACTTCGGTCTGGCGAGTTGCCGGAAAACGAACGAAGCGCCGGCGCTTGAGAACAATATGATGAGGACGATATGCGGGACTCCGGAGTACATCGCTCCAGAAATACTGCTCCGAAAACTCTACAATCAGTCGGTGGACTTGTGGGCTATAGGTGTTGTGACGTACATTCTGCTCAGTGGTCGCATGCCATTCGATGATGACAACAGGACGCGATTATATCGCAAGATACTCCGGGCTAAATATTCCTTTACTGGAGAGGTGGGTATTTCTAACATGTCAACACTAACAGTCAACAATGTTTTTGTTGTTATGTTTTGTCATGTTGTTTCTTGTGTGTGTTGTGTTCACTGTTAGTTGTGTTTGAGTTATTTTATCATACATCTTGTTTTGGTTTTGCTTGGGGTTTTTTTTGGTTTTTTTTTGGGGGGGGTTGGGAGGGGTGATTTAATATAATTTGGGGTAAACTAATGTTTGTTTTGTAGTCATGCATGATGTTATGTTTGTGTGGGGATTCAGATGTTGTGCCTAGTCAATAGAAACTGATTACTGCTCCTAAGCTGTGAAATAGTTCAGTGCTTCCATTTTTAGAAATCAAGTACTAGATAACAATCATAACATGTATAAGTTTTTGAACTTGAGATGGTGGTATTCTAAACATATGCAAGGTGTGAAGAAAATTGAAATATAGGAATTATGACGACCTAGATGTGTAAACAAACATATATACAAAACATTAGTCAAAACATCTACCAAATCAGATTAAGTGGATCATGGATGGTGTGTATTTTGATTTTTTCACATCTGCTTGACAAGAATCCTACATAATTCTAACTTTTTATCCTTTATAAAATGAAAAGTTATTTTCTTGTACGTCTTTTTTTTCTCCCTTTTTGGCCATCCACGAATGTGTTGTTATCATTTTGTCCTCTGACCCATAGATGGTTTTTGCTTTACATACTTAAGTGAATACACTTGGTGACCATGTAATCACACTGAAAATTCAAGTTTTGTTAAATTAAATAGTGATGTGAGGATCATAATATTCATGACAGAATACTGATTCTTTTGGGCATTAGGTAGACCAGTCTTCATTTGGGTGAATTCTCAGTTCGCAGGATGAACCCTTGATGAATGGCAGCAGTATCCTGTTACACTGAGTACTTTAAACTAAGGAGTAAATTTGTGAGGATGGTTTTGGGCAAAAAACAAAACAAAAACATTTATGAACAAACAATAAATGAACATTCTGTGCATCTGAATCAGATGTACTGCTAACTGCAATTGATTGATTAAAGTAATAATACTGTGATAAATTTGTGAAGTGAGGTTACTTACAAATATCATCGGTAGTACATTTTACACTTGTGTTTATACAAAGTGATCCTCGGTTACAATTTCAATTTCAGATCCTCTGAAATTGAAGAACTAGTTTTATTTACTTTCAAAATGTTTCATAAGATTTGTGTAGTATTCAGTGAGAGTGATTGAACTAATGAACTTACATCCAGGATTGGTAGAGCTTCTCTTTAATGAATGAAATGATAACTGAAATCAGTATGTCCTGCAGTTTTTCCTATAAATAATAAGTTTGATGTTAAGTCTGACTTGGTATTTTTCAATGGTTTGAGATAGCATCACAAATCTATAAACTTTACTTTGATACTGTACATAATCATGTACTTCCAAATTTCCCAACTTACTGAAAAAGGTAATGACTCAAGTCATAAGCATGACAACAGTTGCATTAGAACTGAGTAAAGTAGTGACCATTTTTGTTTTACAGATTGAGGTACATGTAGTTGTCTAAAATTGAACTGTACATCTAAAATTTCAATGGTTATTTTCGATATCACCAAGTTAAATATTTACTTTTCTTGGAAATGGAATGTTTTTGAGTGATGTCATGTGAAGCTGCACATGTTTCTGCAGAATTAGCCTTTCTGGCTTCTAATAAATTCTATATCTCACTTGTTTTGCGAAATGTTTTCATCCTATCTGTAAGGAGATGAATGGCGCTTTTTTCTATCAGAGACCTATCTAAGTATGATGATGTTTTTGTTGTCTTTGCATGTACCGCACATTCGCAATTCACACTGCTGTAACAATAGCATGGACTGTGTGAATTACAAAGTTCCATTCATGTACAGGTAGTGAATTGTTGTGTGGATTCCACGGAGTGGTGGGTGGCTTAGCGTTTGGGGGTATCTAGAAAGTGATTTGAATGGATGTTATTACGGGGATAAAAGTGAGGAGCACCAAATTAGGTCTAATTTCGAGCAATCAGAAATGACGCAAATTCTTCCATTGATGGCCTCCTTACCTTATTATGTTATTTTTAGGTGGGTTTTATCACATTAATGCCAGCAGTCCAATTATCTTCTGTTGGCCACTAGCGTAAGTCTTTGCCCCATCCTTTAATGTGGGATCAGAGCATACTATCAGTAAAGATCTGGCAGACATACACTGTATGCATGGGTGGAAAAAAAGGGGGGGGGGTTCGACTCAAATGATGTACATTGATGTCTAGTAAACTCTGATCAATGTTGGACTGTAACTGTAGGTCAAAAGGTCATGTTAGAAATATCTCATTTTAAAGTATCCGGAGTGAAAGTTAGCTTTGTTTCCATTCGCTTTCCAGTTCATGAAGCACATGATAATGCTTAAAATACAGTACATGTACAGTATTATGCAGATTCTACTGAAGAAACTGAAGGTTGGTATGAAGTCTCACAGCATGGTCCTTTGCAAGACTTATCATGTAGAATTGCACATCCATCCTTTATATGGACTGATCGTATGTCTTGTGGGTCTTCCTTCTCCTACATGTACAACTATTGGTAGAGTAAAATTGTTCTTGAGATTGTTATGAGTGAGAGGGGTAACTTAGAATAATATGTACATGTATGTAGTGTGCTGTCAAGTGAATTTCTGGCACACCAGTTCAAAGAGTCCTACATGTACATGTAAGTGTACAACATACATAGAAGTAGTAGTAGTAGTAGACAATCAGGCATGTTCATGTAGCAGGGGATGGGGTAGTCTGAATTCCAGACTCTGCCTCTGCGAAGCAGAGGCCGGCCGCGAATAATGGAGTAGAAAAATTTATTTTACTGGTCCATTCACTTCGTCTGGCAGCCAGACTAGGGATGGGGCAGTAGGCAAGTAGAGTGAATAGTACAAGAAATGAGTGAAGGGGGGGGGGGAAGGGAGGAGAAAAATGGTTTAACCTGTTGTACTTTCCCCCGTATATTTTTTTATTTGCTGGCAGAAACAATCTACGACTTTGTCAATTCTGTCCCCTCCCCCCCCAAAAAGGGGAACAAATTCTTGATATGCCCCTGTAGACAATAAGGAGAGACTGGGCCCCAAATCAAGATGTGTCTGTAGTCTGACTCTAACATCACGCTGGAATGTAGGGGTGGTTGGTTTGTCATATTTGTAACCAATTCTTTATCTTTGCGGAGAACATTACTTTGCTTTTTATCAGCAAGAGCGGTACACAGAATGGTTTTGCCCGCAGCAAAATGTGTGTTTTCCACTGTAAGTCACTCAAAATGACCATTAGGAAATGTGGCTAAACAATGGGTATGTTAAAAGCCCCCCATCCTGTTGTGGTGTACTCCATTCAGCAATGTGTATAAATGGAGTAGCAGGTTCCAAGGCTGGGTAATGCTAGGGGGGAATGGGGGAAAGAATGTTGGTGTTTTTTGTTTGTTTGGAGTTAAAACACTTCGCATACCTGGCTTGTCTGAATAATAAACCCCATCTCTCTCTCTCTAGCGAGGCATGGCCCTCTGTGAGGGTGAAGTAAGGCTTCATCACTTTCAAGTCATCACTTTTCTGAAAACCTGAAGTGTTCCTGTTTCTGTGCAGCCAGCCTACAGTACACCACAAAAATATGTTGACCTCTCTTGTTCCTAAAAATAAAATAAGGGAGGGGAATTCACACATTTTGGTCTTCCGCTCTAAATGAGTTTGCAAAAGAGCTTAAAACAGATTCTTTGTGCTTGGTTCTCTTTTGTTTTCAATTAATTTGCTTCATTTACTGACATGTTTTGCATGAAATGCAGAAAAAAATGCTAAGAAGAGATAATGGAATTGTTTAAAAGACACTAATTTGCATGTGCATGACATCAAAGATTTATTCTTCTTATTATGGCAAAGTTTTTGAGCTGAGAAGCACCCCCCCCCCCAAAAAAAACCCAATTTACAATTAGACACAAGGTAATATTGTTTTATTTCATTCTTTGTATTTATTTTGCATATTTCTCCAATGAACATATAAAAGTAACATTATTGATGATATCCAAAGACTAACTCTTCGTATGTGCTTGCTGCTCTGAAGAAATTTGATCTGTTACCATTGATGTGAAAAAGAAAATCAATTGTTTCATGCAGAATATTTATAATATTGTGTTTTCACCTCTTTCCTTTAGGAGCAGCATGTAAAATTTGATTTACAGGAAAGGAATTACAAATTTACAATGGCATGCAGCTTTACAGTGAAGCGTCATGCATTGTTTGTCAAGAACTTTATTAGCACCGTGCTGCTGTTGACCTGTCGTGTCCAAAATTGCTGAGTATCTATTGTGGCGGAGTGAATTGAAACCCTCAGTTATATTGTTTCTTGCGCTCTGCGTGACACCCGGAGAACAAAGGAAGACAAAAGTTAATGCACTTTCACTTTGGTTCGGTGGGGTGCGGTGTCTCTGTACTCCAGCATGAATTCTTTGGTTTGACCCCCATTGTTGATTCCCCAACTGTCAAGTGAAAGGTGGGCGGGGTCGAGTCTCTCTCCACATAGTCTCGGTTCCAGACCATGCGACTTTTTCCATCCCCAGAGTACTAGTACCACGCTAGTACACTCCCTCTCCGACTTTTTCTACCATGACTCAGCCTACGCTCTGTCTTGGTTAGTTCAAGACAGTCAATTGGTGGTAGTAATCTCTCAAGTAAGTTCTTATGTCCGGAAGCCAGACTACTCTCCACAGTACCTGAACAACATTCCTTTGGATGATATTTTAGAATTGAGGTCAAATTATGAAAGCTTGTCAATATCAGGGCTTGGAGACAGCATTGCTGGAATTCTGAAGAAAGATGACATGGTGGGAAACAACAGAAATAGGTCTACATATGTACATGTAGGAATGCGGCATAATTTATCAAGTACCATGCAAGACTTTACATCATTTTTATTATTAGCTCATCCGGCCCGAAGGGCCGGATGAGCTTATGCCATGCGTAGCGTCTCGCCGTCCGTCGTCGTCCTCGTCCACAGTTTTGAAATGCTTCTTCTTCGCATTCTCAACCGAATTTTGATTCTGATTGTTGTCAATATGATACTAGGCTAGCTGGATGGGATTAAAACTTCTACAAGAATCGTGAAATTCATTATTATTTTTAATCTTATGCATAATTTATATCGAAAATCACAAAAAATGCTTCTTCTCCTTCATTCTCATACCGATTTTGATTTTGTATTGTTTCATCTTTGTCAGGGCTGAGTTCATGCCATTAAACTTCTACACAGAATTTGAAATTTATACTCCATGATAATTATGCGTAATTTATCGCAATTTATCCCGCAAAATAACAAAAGATTTGCTTCTTCCCACATTTCTTGACGATTTTCATTTCTGTTTGTTTGATCTGATAGGCTAGGTGGCGGCTTCAAGACTTCTGCAAAAAATCTTTGAACTTAATCAAATTCATCCAAATTTATGAATTCTCTTCGAAATCACGAAAAAATGCTTTCTTCTCACGTTCATTCTCAACCAATTTTAATTCGTGATTACTTTATTGGTAGGCTGATTACTGCAGCATTAAATTGTACACAGAACATTTCTGAAATTAATACTCCATTAACTTAATTTAGGTAATTTTGCAAAATTAATCCAAAAAAAAAAATAATTGCTTCTTCTCTGCACATTTCTTGACTGATTTTCGATTCTGTTTTGTTGATCGATTAGGCTGCGTGTGGGGCTTCAAGACTTCTACTAACAAAATTGTGAAATTAATCAATTATGCAAATTTAAAATTAATCAATTATGCAAATTTATGCAAATTTATTTAAAATCACAAATAAAATTTAAAAAAATGCTTCTTCTCATTCATTTCTCAACCAATTTTGATTTAGTTTGCTTTGTCTGGTAGAGCTAAGCTTGGTACACTAAACTTTTACCCAGAATTTTTAACTGTTGCTCCATTAATTAATTATGGTAATTTATGCAAATTTATTCCAAAAATAACAGAAATTTATTTCAGTTCTTATTCATATCAAGTACCTATTAATTTGGTTCCACTTCAAATGTGCTTTTTCCAACAACAAAAATCAGTATGGAGCCCCGGAAGGGATCCGGGGATGCAATCATATATAATTCATGTAGTTATTATTATTTTTTTTTATATTATTATTTTTTTTTTTTCATGTCCCTTCCAGGACATGAAACTAATATTTTTCTCACTCAAATTTTTTTATATTCATGTTCCTTCCGGGACATCAAATTTTAATCTTTTCACCAGTATAAAATTGTACCACATGAAATTTCGGATATATGATGTTGCGAGATGCCGGATGAGCGCTACGTCATTGACGTTTTCTAGTTGGTAAATTCAATTCGTTGAGTTCAGTTCATTGACATGCAGTATAAATGAAGATGAAATGTTAAAGACAATAGTCTAAAGCCCAACCCAAAGCAAAGCTGTCAATGCAAACTAAAGAGGATATAAAGAGATGTTGCTAGTTTAACACACATTTCCCATAGACACCAGGATGAGCTATCTTGTCTGTCATCTTCAATTGGGTAATAAGTAATGGAAGCCTACATTGTATTCCTGGTAAAGACTGAGAAAAGACTAACTATATTCTGCTGACAAGTTCTGTAATATTGCTCTGGTTTGAAACAAAGAACAGATAATTATTGCAAAAAGAGAAGTTGCAATATAAATTTAGGGTCGGGGTCTATAAAATGAAATGATGATGTAGTTCCATCAGTTCCAGGTCGAAGAATAATTGTGTGGAGTGGACATCAGTCGGTAAAGCACCCTGCACATTTATAATCCCATGTGTTATGCAGTTATGCATGTATATATCTGAACTCATTCCTCACCCAAATGTATCACATGAAGTGCTCAATTATTTGGCGTGTATATCAAGGGATTTTGAAGAAATAGACAGGGTCCTCATTATAACAAGAACATAAATATAGATGTAGGAACATAGGCCTAGATGCTGTAGGCCTATAAGAACATCTATTCTATGTGTATACTGTAAAGTGATGCTAGTCTCTTTCTACCTCCATGTTCCATGTAATGTAGTGGCTGTTTTATGTGAAAATAGCAGTACTTACTGATTATATCAAGGGTCATACATGTAAGAGGTATTTTTTAACCCTGGCCAAGCTTGTGACTTAATGATATGAGTTATCAAAAGGTGATGTTGACACAACTTGCCCTCTGCTGATGGAATGGAATTTGACAGCGATAGAGCAGTTTGAAAACCTTTGAATAAATGCTGAAAATCAAAAATCCATGTAGCAGCTGCACATAGAAAATATCCGTAGAAACCAGTGCTGAAGTTGTGCGATGTTTTCCTCATTTTGCCCCCAAAACACTAAGATTTGGCAAGAGTATTATGTTTTTCCACCAAAAAGTCTAGGGATTTGAATTGTGGTTAAGGTCAAGGCCATTGTGATGATTTTCCGTTGGAGTTGTGTATCTGACTTGATGCTCCTGCCTGCCTGGTATTGACAGGTATGGCAGCCAGGCTCAGCAGGGCCAAACTGACAAATGAGCCTTGTTGATGGACTGTTTACCACTTGGGGTCAACAAAGACACCCTCATCATCATCAGCTTGGGGAGGAAGGAGGTGGGGAGAAGGAGGAGGAGGAGCAAGAGGAGGAGGAGGAAGAGGAGGAGGAAGAGGAGGAGAGGAAGAGGAAGATGAGGGAAAAAAGGATGGGGAGGGATAAAAGGTGGGGAGGAAGATGAGGAGGGGGAAGAGAAGGAAGGAGGAGAGGAAGAGGAAGATGGTGAGAAAGAGAGAGAGAGAGAGGAGGAGGAGGAGGAGGAGGGAGGAGGAGGAGGAGGGAGAATGAGGAGGAGCAAGAGGAGGAGAAGATGAGGGAAAAGTTGACGAGGAGGAGGGGAGGAAGAAGAGGAGGGAGAGGAAAAAGGAAGATGAGGAAAAAGAGGATGAGAAAGAGTAAGAGGAGGAGGAAGGAGAGGAAGATGAAGATGAGGGAAAAGTGGATTTGGAGGAGTAAGAGGAGGAGGGGAGGAAGGAAGAGGAGGAAGAAGAAAATGAGGGAAGGAGGAGGAGTAGGGGAGGAGGAGGAGGAGGAGGAGGAGGGAGAGGAGGAGGAAGAGGAGGGAGAGCAGGAGGAGGACCGAGGAAGAGGAAGATAGTAGAAGACTAGTACGTAGTGATAGTGACAGTTGTGGTGATGGTTGTGGTAATGATAGTGGAGATGATTATGGACTTTATGGTGATATGTAAGAATCTTATAACAGAATGTGTGTTCAACTTTGTGATATACACAATTTTTGGATTCATTCAACCAAAGTTTTGACACTTTGGCACTTTAGGGAGCACAGTCAAGTCTGTTTGATTATAGCAGTCTTTAGGCTCAATGCAAGAAGGTTGCAAGTTTTAAGGAGTTTCAAGAAATTGTAGGTTTCCATCTGGCATGAGACAGTAAAACTGAATCATTAGAAGGGGGGGGGGGGCAAGGCAGGGACAATCCATCATTCCACTTTTTAGGTATTAGTAGATAGAGCTATGGGTGTCATTGAATGGCTTAACATGGAACTATGTAATACATGCATACCTCACATTCTGTCAAGGATAATCATTAAAATTTAAGATATTACAAAATTGATTTCTTTTGCAGAAAATGATGAATTTCAACTGAGTTGCCAAATCATTGTTGTATGTCTTCAAACTTTGAAACCTGCTTTCCAAGGGATTACTGTGACAAGAACGGTGCAATGGACCTAGAATCACCTAAAATCTGTTTTGCATTCATCTTCTTTCTTCTACCTTTATGGAGTCGATTTGACATTTCTGGCCTCTGCTACCATGGCAACCATAAAACAATGGAGCCCTCACAGATTTATCCTGGCAGCCTGCCATGGGATATGTTAGACTGGGCAAATCACCTTCATCTGGGGGTAACAGCAAAGAATAGAGTGATTGTTGTTGATTGTCTCGGAGTCAATAAACATGACATTCAGAAACATTCAGGGCATTAATCTTCTGTATCATGTGATTGCATCGTCTTTTGTTTTGCATCACTTTGTTTTGCTGTATTTTTTTTTTTTTCAATCAAGCATTGTGACTGGATAGACAGTTGGCCTTATATGTGTATAAGAATAACTAGTAATACATTGTGGAATGTATATCTTTGAACAAGAACTTATTGCTGCTCCAATTACAAAACCTGGGGGGGGGGGAGCTTTATTGCCTTTTCCATCATGAGAAATTCCAAAGGCAAAGCATCCCTTCTTATCTTTTACAACTCTGTAGGTGCATCTACATTAAAGAGAATACACAGTACTGGTTGGTTACTTGCAGAACAACATTTTAATATCAACTGCTTTCAAACCTTCTGTGAACAGATGGTATTCTAAAAATGTCACCATAGTATAGGAGAGAGTAGTTGAAAACAACAGAACACTTCGTTTTGGACATATCTGTTACACGGATCCCCACTGCTGACAAAGTACTAACAGAGAAATCTATATGTGGGACCATGTTAATTGTTGCCATACACACTGCAGCAACAGAGCCAACTCCGTCAGGTACTCAAACTGCCAATTCCTCAACTTTTTATTGCATATGAAGTGAATTAGTCCCACATTATAATGCAAATGTAATTTACTCTCAGCTGGAAAATATGGAAATATGAAATTTTGATGAAAGATTTTCCATCATCAACCAGTACTATGTATTCTCTTTAACCCCTGATCCCCAGTATAAATTTAGCATGTGTCATGTAATATTAGTTCAATAAATTGCCACTTTTTATTGGTTCATGACAATTGAATTTTTTGGATAGAAGCATGTATGAAATAATGTTTCTAATTATATTGAATGCACAGGTAACATAATTTTCAATTTTCTGAGAAAATGGCACTTTATTATGGAATTTATATTACATGACAATGGGGGAGCTGCTCGCATGTGACGTCACAAATTTAAAACTTTGAAAGTATATAACTCCGCTATTCTTTGGTGGATTTTTGCCAAACTTTCATTAATATATTTCTCTCATTGTTCTGCTTTTATTAAAACCAACTCGACGTCAGGGTGAACTTTGCCTTCAATAGTTTTGGCTAGCCAATACCTGTAGCTTCAACTCCACCCTGTCCCTGGCCTACGGACAGCCCTCCTACTACTAGTCCCATCAAAGCCCCCTCTTGAGAGATGCAGAGAGGGATTGCGAAAGAAAGAGAAAGTCTGTATTTAAATGGTGTTCAAACTCAATAAGGGTAATTTCAATGAAGTGCTTTCTGTCCCTTTCTCCTACCTCCTATTGTTCCCTCCTCTCCCAACAGCATTCCCATTGTCCCGCCCCTCTGTCTTCCCCCTGACACAATAACCCCTGAATAACATGCCCCTACAATGGGGGGCTTTGTGGTCCCCTCTCCCTCAAGACAGCTTCTCTCTGTTATGCTGATGTGCTGGATCCGCTCACAATGCCCGATCTGGTCCTGGCTTTGTGTTGCCTTATTACTTGTATTTACCGACACACAATGACACACGTCATCGCCCCTTTCAGTCCTTTCGGCAAATTCCGAGCCAAATCCATAATACTGGCGATATTGTGGTGGGTGTGTTGTGTTGGATGGGTGTACATTTAAATAGCCAAATCTTGGGAGGTTTAACTACAATATGAAATGAAGGTAGAGGATAAACTTACATGAATATGGTCGAATTAGATCATAGTATCATTATGACAAATCATAGCAGTCAGAGAAGAATGAACTCTTAGCCTAGGCCTGGCTGATACAAAGATCACATGAAGGTTCTTTAGAATCCTTACCACATACATGATTTCTTGACAAGTTCCGTGACCCAATAGATAATTTGAACACACCTACTATGCTCTTGGTGATACATGTAGATACATAGTTTCATCCTCATGCCTGAAAGTGGTTAGAAATGTCTTGCAAGATTGCCTTATTTGCTTTACATAGTTTCATAACTGATAGGTGATCTAGTTCTGTCAGTAAGTTAGTGTAGGCTTTGACAGTTTGTCTTCCAAAATGGACTATACTTCATTATTTGTAATTGTTATTTTTGACCATGTGGATGTAGTAGTCATAATTTGTTTGTTTGTTTTTCCGCATACATGTGACTTGGTATTAAAAATCTGAAATCACATTTTTCTTGTAGAACATTTAATATGTATTAGTACCAAAAGTTCTGTCAAATTTTCATCTAAATATGTAGGCATGTTATCATTTTGTGTTTAAAGCACAAGTATAGTTTTGGTTGATCAGACAAATTTTTGGTCAATCTGTCACAAAGTATTCTATGGTCACCCCACCCCAGACATCAGAAAACAACATCAAACCTACTGAAAAGTGATTTAAGTGACAAATTATGATGTTTAAATTCAAGTCCTGAGAGCATCTACCTATGGAAAATGTTGGGGTCCCCCCCCCCCAATTTCTAAAAAATAGGAGGGTTTTAGACCTTTACAGGGAGCAATTTCTGGGCATTGATACATGTAGATCATATAGGTGTATGTAAAAAATATAGGCTAATTGCAAAGAATTTCAGTTTTTACCATTGACTAAAACTATACCTTGGCTTGGCTGTAATGTAAACCCAATTCATTTTCATAATTAAGACTGTACATGTAGTTTCTATGCATTCAAATTATAGTGATATAAACATGTAAACATGAGAGGATGTAGAAAGACTATGCAAATCGTTGCTGTCTGATCATTCTTTTCCATTCACCACTTCTTCTTCATTCTCAATAATAGAAACTGAACACCCGGCCTCACAAGTCTGAAATCATTAGCTTGTCATTGAGAAGGTTACAGTACATGTATTGACTAGGCCTATTTATCCTGTGAGTACAACTGTTCTATAAAGGGGGAGTTTAAAGGTCGTCTCTCTCTCACCTGCATATATTTGTCCTCATAATCATTGATCTAGTCTTGTTTCTACATCCCCAGGGCAGGTCATTAATATTTAATGGCATCTATTTAAATAAAAACCGTAGACCGTTTGTCTTCAAGCATGTATGTACACTTGCTATTTGGTCACTTCCACAACGTAGTCTACATCGCAGACCTGATCTCCAGACCTTACGTGTGATTTTGCATGGAGGTAGAGTCTCTCTTCTACCTCCATGGATTTTGTGAGCAAATTTGAAATAAAGTGTACTGGAATTAGTTGACAACATTTTGTGATGTGACTGAGTACATTATGTGATATGATTGAGTACATTATGTGATAACATGGTCAGTTATTCTTAGATGTTGTTGTTAATGTTTATTATTATTATTTTTTTTTTTGGGGAGGTTCTTTCTTTTGGTAGAACAACACCTTGGCTGCCCCATCTCACTGATCATGAATCACTATCCGTCACTTTGAATAATATTGATGATAACAATGGGTTCTTATCTATTATGCTGTTTACCACAGTATACATGTAGCACATACACATTTTTATTACCGTGGTCTGGATACATTAATTTAGTCCAACATTTACCCTCCACTCGCTGGGTAGCAGTCCGGCCAATCACCATTTTATAGGCGCACACATCAACCAAGTTACCAACAACAACATTCCCATCCAACTGGGTACTCATTTTTTACGCTGGGCTAGAGAGCAGCGACATGGATAAAATGCCTTGCTGAAGAGCAAAGGTGTCGGGCATCAGCTGGGCTCGAACCCACTAAACCCACTACCCTTTGATCAGGAGACTAGCGTTCTACCACTTGACCATGACAGCTTAACAATGCTCAGTAGGTTTAATGTTGTTTTCTGATATCTGACATGATAACACCGTTACTGAAAGATTGGTCAAAATTAAGTCAGATCAGCCAAAATAGACCCTAGCTTCAACTCACAGGGTATTTTGAGACATCCTTTGTTGTAAACCTGGTACTAAAGCCATAAGAGCGTCTGTGAATTAGACTAGACCTTCCCCTCTTTATCCCCAACATACGTCATACTGGTCAGTCCCAGCCACACTCCTTGAATAGAAGCGGTCGATGGAGAGGGTAGATAGAGGGGTAGTTACGATTATAACGGTTGTTAATAGCACCAAGCCTAATCAATAGTATTGATTTCCTGAATACGTTACGGAGTCATGTATATTGTGAACTTCAAAAGTTGGTAACATTTTAGTGCTTTGTAATT
The DNA here is from genome assembly GCA_001188425.1 of Eucidaris tribuloides. Taxonomy (NCBI): domain Eukaryota; kingdom Metazoa; phylum Echinodermata; class Echinoidea; order Cidaroida; family Cidaridae; genus Eucidaris; species Eucidaris tribuloides. Next base: position 27,353 of record JZLH01S0162897.1, read on the forward strand.
GTATGTATCAACCAATGATTCTTAGCATTGGAATTTTATATGTATATTTGAATGAGAATTCATTACGCTATTAGAT
>JZLH01S0162920.1:4332-17432 GCA_001188425.1 Eucidaris tribuloides
TAAACAATGTCAACATCAATAGGCAGCAAAGCGGAAAACCTGTTAGTGTGGCTCTCTATGAGGACTTATTATTATGCAGTCCCGCAGGAAGCAAAAATAAAAGAAAAAAATGGTAACTACGGCTATGATCTATGCATGGTGTCCTTAAGAATAAACAAATTACAGACAAAAATGCCACCCAGTGGAGATCCACTCCTGCTAGTGTATAGTTGGATGTATATTCAACTCATTTGTTCTTGAGGATTATTCAAGTGTTGCCCAATCATGTCCTAACCTTTAACCCTATACTGGGCTGGGGTGAATTTGACGCCCCCGCCCGACGAATTTCGCGACATGCGCCGTGGCAAAAATTTTTTCAATCCGCATCGATCGCTGGACTTTTTACTTCAGTCTTGCGCATCTTTTGAGACCACTTTCGGGCGAAAAAATCGGACGGTACCGTTAGACGATGCACGACTTTTTATACATGCATGTCAACTCCAAGAATATCGCTCAAAAACGTGATTTTCCGTGTACAAATCAATGGAAATTGTGTGTTCAGGAGCCGAAAAATCATAAATGTAATGATTATTTTTGCTTTTATTGGTGAAATGAATTAATGTCTATGCTGTTTATGATTGCAAAAAGTTGCTCCGCCAACAAATTTCATGCGAATAAAAGCAATAGAAAACAAACGTCGAAAACAAGGAAATACATAAGAAATTCCACAAAACAAAATACATTAAGACATTAATTCCAATTCGCAAATGTTTTTGTAGATAATGTTAGACAACGTCAAATGAATATCTCACCAAAATAAGCATTCTACTAGCTGTAATAAGTGAAGTTATAGGTGAAAACAAAAATTTCAATACACTTATTTGGCATAATTAATTACTTAAAAATTAGAAAAAATAATTTGTTGGCAAATTTTACTCTACAGTCGTGTAGTTTAATCCGGCTCTAATGCGCACACAAATTTTCGCGGCGATCGCGGCGCGTGCGGTCGCCGAGATCTCGGGGGGGGGGGGGGGTCTAAAATGACGCCCCCCCCAGTAAAAACTGGTCTGAAAATAGGCCCATCGTTAAATAGGGTTAAAGGGAGGAGGACCAGCAACTAACAGGCATAGTTAAGATAAAGATTTAGTTCTTTCCAACCAATCAGATCACCGCTGTCACAGGTCTGCAGCGACGCATGGTGATCAATGTATGCCACCTCGACGTGTGTTGTCAGCCGGTGGTAATGTATGCACTGTTTAAATCGATAAGCTCTGTCGCCGCCATACTGTTTCTAGCAGTTTTTTTTCCCGGGGTATAAACTTGCAAAGACGTGAAAATAAACACAAATTAAACTAATTAATGGGGCCTTGCTGAGGTGAGGATACACAGTATCTTTATCACCATGTACCATAATTATCACAATACTCACAATGTCTTTTTTCTTACCTTATATGCCTCTTAGTTCCTGGCCTTGACCCAGCTCACCTTATTCTGTTTTATTTTTGTGAATAGTTAGATCGTTTGGCCACTTCCAGCTAGTGAAATACAGGTTGGCGCGCATGGTTACAAAAGAAGGCTTCACCACACAGATGTCAAAAAGTCAAGGAAGGTTTTTGCAAAACAAGATTAATCTGTAATAAGGTCAGTAAGTAATTAGTTATTTCCTTATGCCATAGTCTAGAAGATATAAATTTAATCGCGAAATGCATGAAATGCGTGTTGGTGTAAGATATCCTCATTCGATATCCACTTTCATACTCTTTAAAGGTCCTATGACATAAAAACTATCAAACTGGGTAATCAACATCTTGTAAGATTTTTCATCTAGAATCCGATCTGACTTAATTCCTCGAATGCAACGTTCAGGTCAAAGATTATTCAGAAATAAAAACTGTTCGGGAACGCCCAATTTTTTGGCCCCGATATGCAAAACAAGGTGTTATCATGTGACGTCACAGGGTAACGCCGCTCGCTGCGAGCGAGCTTGACTTGTCGTATAATAGTTACACGTACGCAATACGAACATAAAAGATCTGTCGGCAGTAAAACAACAAACTCGAGGTAATTGTAATCATTATTATGTATATATGGCTGTCTCTAATTCATCTGGGACTGATTCAGGATCAGAGATTCCATGACTGATGGATCTTAATTTGATGACAAGTAAGCCCAGCAACTAACGAATTTTGCCGCCAGGTTTCAGGCCAGAAGCGCAAAGACGAGGTCCGCCTGCATCCACGGCACACAAGCGACATGCCGAATATGAGAAGACTATTTGGAAACAATTGCTAAGTAAATGCATATTTAAGCTAAAGTTAGATATATTTACGTAAATGTTTAAAGATGTATGATACGAACATGCTTTTAATGAAAATGCTATGCTTTTACTGTGTTGGTGATTTGTACTCCTGCCATGAGCGCCGCGAGTGCGGCGGCGCGGCGCAGCCGAATCGCCCATGGGTCAAGTCCGTACTCCCGCCGCGCGTCGAGCCACCCGCCGATATGCTGGTCAAACATTCCTGGGCCCTCGGTGTTGGAACAAGAATCGACATTGCCCAAATGTATCCACTCACCTCACCAGAATGGTCGGTAAATCTGACGCTCGTGGAATTTTTCTTTGAACATTCTGTAATTTTAAGTATTAACGAGCGATCCAGATAAAGCACAATTATTCGAAAACTACTCGAGGTCATGAGTACCGGACCATTCTGGTTGTGTATATATATTTTGGGCGATGTCGCGATCTTGTTCCAACACCGAGTGGGTCAGGAAGTTGACCCTGCATCGGCCGGGGAGCTACGGGACTGACCCCTGTCGACGGCTGCGGCCGCGCCGCAACTTGAGGCCACTACTGCCATGCACTCGTCGCGCTGCAATGCAAGGATACGATCACCAACGACAGTAAAAAGCATATACATTTTGCATTAAATGCATGGTCAGTATGTTATCATGACATACTTCAAATAGCGGAAAAACTATCTACACTTTTAGCTGAATATGGCATACATAGCCAATAGTTCTTTTCAAATACGTCTCTCATGTTCGTGACTTTCATCGGCTGGTGTGGCCCTGCAGGTCCGGTGTCGCTCGTCTTGCGCTTGCTGGTGAACCTGGCGGCAAAATTCGTTTTAGATGCTGAGGCTTATTTGTCATAAGATCCGAGGCAGTCATGGAATATCTCTGTCCTGAATCACTCCCAGATGATTTAGAGACATCCATATATGCCATAATCAAGATAAAATTACCTCGAAGTTTGGGTTTGTTTTACTGCCCGACAGAATCTTTTAAAGGCCCAAGTTTAGTTTTGGGATTTTTGTTATTTGAAAGCTTATGCCCCAAAGTCTATAACCCTGCAATAATATCAGATTCCTGAATGTCTGATTGTTTTTTAATTATGTTAATGAACATCGCGTGTGAAACACCACAAAATTTTACATATAGCCATCTTAAGGGTTAAAAGGAATTTTAAGGTTCATTGTTATACTCAATCTGAAAGAGCAGACGCAGCTCTTTCAATAAGGTATACTCATATAACATTTTAACCGCTTTGGATGCTGTAATGTAAAAATATGGTCAAAATGTCGGGGCCCGCGACATTTATCATTAATTAATTAAAAAAAAAAATCAAAGACAAAAATAAAAGTTATATGAGTTATACCTCATCTGAAAGAGTCGATCTGCTCTTCAGATGAGGTATACACACATGAACCTTAATCCTTTTAACTCTTAAGAGCTATAATGTAAAATTTTGGGGGTGGTTCACACGAGATTTTTCATAAATAATTAAAAAAAAACTACAGGACATTCAGAAATATTATGCAGGGTTATGACTTGGGGGCATAAAGCTTTCAAATAACAAAAATCCCACAAACAACTTGGGCTTAAATGTCGTATTGCGTGGCAAGGCGATTGGCCACTCAAATTTGATTTCTCCCTACGCCGCATGCGTATTTTCCCCTACGGACAACCACTTTCCCCATACGCCTAACTACCATATTTCCCCATAATGAACCTATTTTTCTTCTACAAAATCGACTTTTTCCCTACGCAAGGATTTTCCTAAAAAATACCTGAGAAATGCAAAATATGATCACAATTCTTCGGGCGGAGAGGACAAAATGGGAACGAATATAATCGGCTTACTTGGAAAAATCGAATATTTCATGAAAAATAGTCAAACCCCTACATCCGTCCAAAAGCATCCAAATCCCACCTTACGTTTCCCCTACGGAAGGTCATTTTCCCCGTAGGTATATACCCCCTACGCACGTCAAAATCCCTACGTAGGATTTCCCCTATCGGAGTGACAGCCTTGATTGGGGTGTTAATCTATTACGCCAAGCAAGCTCGCCGCAAGAGGTAGCGTGATACGTAAGCAGCGCTTCGGCATTTTTGTGGGCGGGGCCGAACTTGGCGTAAGAAAATAATGATTTTCTATTCTTAAGTGGCAGTATATTTTTAATATCAGATGATTCCCACGTAACTTTCGATAGAATGGTATTTCAAACAACAATCAACTATCAATTAAAACTCATTTTCATGAGTAGTCCTGACACCTGAACACAATCTATACATGTACTCGTACCCCCGGGACGTACCACTACCCACAAGCACATGTGTTCTAAATTGTTCATGTGCATATATTCAGTTTTATCTTGATTCAACTCGCAGTGGTATACATCAAGAAGAAGCTGTTGTTGGTTTTTCAGTGATGAATCGAGAGCCCATTGGTCCAAATGTCAAGATGATTTTAAAGATTAATTAACAATAATGAGGAGCGAACACATAAGCAAACAAAAAAAAAAACGGGACACTGATGATAGAAAATTTAAAATTTGTTTATTTCTCTGATTCTCAACACCAAACAAATTTCTAAGATTACTGTGACGTCACTCTTAGGAGTTTGAGTCTTTACGTTAAAAAGAAAAGTTGTGTTGTTATAAAAAATTACTTAAAATTGTGCTGATATTTACAAGAGAATTTTTTATTATTGTCTTTATTTGCTTCCCTACAGTTGACCCAGTACGTCAAGGCACTTGTGTGACAGAGGGCTGCAGGCTGTGGGTGTATCGTAGTATCATAGAAATAGTCACATTTCTAAATAATTGTAATAGTCTACTTCAATTAATATTTGAGTATTAATTATTGAGTATAGGTATGTATCCTTAAAAATACGTCAAATGCAGAAAAATAATTGTATATTCTACTGTCAATGAATTGAGTATAATTATTGGTATCGGTATGTATCCTTTAAATGGTCATATCTTAAATAATTGGTATGTTAACTTGCAATTGAAGTATTTGAGAATATTTGAGTATGCGGCAATGTATGCCGTAAAGTAGTCACATTTTAAAAATATTGTATATACTTAATTGAATTATGTAATAATATATACTTCTGAATGATATCTGTTTCCAATGTGAACTATTTCTCCTATTGTATTGGAGTGTATAGTTTTAGGTACTGATGAGAAGATGAACTATTCTCCTATTATATAAGCTTAATGTAGATGCTGCATCAATGTTTTCTCTCCATGTTCTGCAGCCATGCGCACGCACGTTTCCGTTTTACACCCTTGCGAAGGCAATCTCAGCAATAATAGCTACAAAGCGATCTAGTAAGAGTCTACGTTTATTTACATTATCAGCTGGGTGCGCAATGCAAATATCCGCACCACGATATCTGCACAGCAAAGTGCAAATCAAAGCTGAGCTACTACTGTATACTGTTTAACATTCATCTCTCGAGCCGAGTCGAATGCCTTGATTCTTTGCCTTTCCGAATTGTGTGTAATTGCTCACTCACTGTCAATGGAAGAGGAAGATAACATCCAAAGTTGAGACAACCAATTTTTTTTTTTTTTACTGCGTGTTATTTATCAATGATAGTGAAATAAACAAAAGTGGAAACATGTACTGTAGCTAAGAATACATGTCATCCATTAGTGTGTGTGTGTGTGTGTGTGTGTGTGTGTGCGCGCGGCGCGCTGCGCGCGCGTTGTGTGTGTGTGTGTGTGTGTGTGTGTGTGTGTGTGTGTGTGTGTGTGTGTGTGTGTGTGTGTGTGTGTGTGTGTGTGTGTGTGTGTGTGTGTGTGAGTGTGTGCTGGAGGAGCGGGCAATGCAATATGGTGCACATCAGGTTCTGATCACGTTTTTATAGCATGTAATTATGGTTGTTATTTTTTATTTATTATTACAAGTTGTATTAGCTAGCATTTAATACGCATTAAGGGGACACTAACTGGACAAACTGTACTTTTGAATGATTTTGTTGATTATAAGTTGCTACAAGTATTTTTCCTTTGTTTTCATTTATATATAATCAGTAGTAGTAGTAATAGTATTGGTTTAGTATTTAATGATAATAATAATATATAATAATAACAATAATAATAATAATAATAATAAGATAATAATAATAATAATAATATAATAATAACAATAATAATAATAATAATAATAATAATTATTATTATTATTATTATAATAATAAATAATTTATCATTATTATTAGTAGCAGTTGTAGTAGTCGTAGTAGTAGTAGTAGTAGTAGTAGTAGTAGTAGTAGTAGTCAGTAGTAGTAGTAGTGGTAGTAGTCGTCGTCGCGTCATCGTCGTCGTAAGTAGTAGTAGTAGTCATCGTCGTCGTAGAAGTAGAAGTTATAGTATTATTATTTAAAGTATTTAAGTATTACATTTCTTCTTCTTATTATATTTTATTTTTTAGTATGGTTAGTAGTAAGAAGTAAAAAAAGGATACTTCATTATAATTAGCAACATTTTGAACAGTTATAGTGGAAACATCTGGGCAATAATTTTAATAAGATTGTTGATTATAAACTGCATAGTTTTATTATTAATATTATTATCATAATTATTATTCTTATTATTATATCATCATCATCATATCATTATTATTATTATTATATTATTATTATTATTATTATATTATTATTATTATTATTATTATTATTATTATTATATATGATATTTTTGATTATGATTAGTAGTAGTAGAAGTAGTATACTATTATTATTGGTATTTTGAAATAGTTTTAAGTGGAAACATCTGGGCAATGAGATTTTAATAAGATTGTTGATTTATAATGCATAGTTTCTTCTTCTTCTTCTTCTTCCTAATATATTTTTATTATTATATCATCATCATCATCGTCATCATTGTTTATGATTATTAGTAGTAGTAACATGTAGTACTAGTAGTAGTAGTAGTAGTAGTAGTAGTAGTCAGTAAGTAGTAGTAGTATTTGTGTTTGTATTTGTAGTGGAGTAGTAGTAGTAGTAGTTGTTGCTTGTTGTGGTTCATTGTATGTAGTAGTAGTAGTAGTAGTAGTAGTAGTAGTAGTAGTAGTAGTAGTAGTAGTAGTAGTAGTAGTAGTAGTAGTAGTAGTAGTAGTAGTAGTAGTTGTTGTTGTTATTGTAGTGTAGTAGTAGTAGTAGTAGTAGTAGTAGTAGTAGTAGTAGTAGTAGTAGTAGTAGTAGTAGTAGTAGTAGTAGTAGTTGTTGTAGTAGTAGCAGTAGTAGTAGTAGTAGTAGTAGTAGTAGTAGTAGTAGTTGTTGTTGTTGTAGTAGTATCGGTGCAAATAGTAGGAGTAGTAGAACTAGTATATTTTTATTCATCTTCTACAATCATTTTGAAATTTGAAACAATTATAAGTGAAAACAACTGTACTTGTAGATGTAGATTCTCCTTTGTTTTGTACTTATGTTCATTATTATTAGGCCTACTAGTTACTAAATTAATTTTTGGCTTATACGCCACTGCAAAACATGTTCGGATTTGATTCATATGACTTGACTCTCGGCTTCTCTGTACATGAACTGCCGTGTAGCCACTGAACTCTGTGCTGGAGTTCAGTGGGTACACCACGTAGTATAGAGTGCATGCAGTGGTGTGGGCACGAGCAGTGACAGAATCATTGTTTCGACCGCTCAACGCTCATGCCTCATAACTAACCAGCAAGGTGTGTAGACTCTTCACTATTCGCTTTGTAGCACTTATTGCTGAGATTGCCTTCGCAAGGGTGTAAAACGGAAACGCGCATGCGGCACTTGGACAACTAAGACAAGGTCAAAGGTCAAACACGCCAACATAGAGGGTGTAACACAACTCCTACAGGCAGACTTCATTCCTGTCCTGCATGGTGACTGTGTATTTGATGAGGAACTAGGCTGTACCATTCTGAGTGGGGATGTCATTATTCAGGTAATAACTGAGTGATTGCTCCAAAGTACTTAACCCTGAAAAAGCTGGTTAGGGAGGAGGCACAGTGACCTCCCGTTCCTCCCCAACACCCAATAATTTTGCAACTACCATGAATCACGCTATGTAGTCTCATGACACAACTACACTGCAGGGAGTGTGTTGATGTGCTATTCAAGAATACCTGTAAAACTTTGTGAAGATACAGCGGACTCTATAAAAATCACTGATGCAACGAAATCTTGATATACATGTAACAAACACATTAATTTTTCCAGTCCCAAAGTTGATTTTTTTTATTACTGTGTTTATTATTTTTTCAACCCTGATATAGCAAAATTTCAACAAAGTACAGTGCACTCTCGTTATAAAGAACACTGATATAACAAAATTGCATTATAAAGAAGTAAAATTTCAGATCCCAAAGCTTGGATTTTCTTTGTATTTTATTGTTTTTGCAACTCTGATATAAAGAAATTTCGTTATAAAGAACAAATTTGATGGGTCCCAAGGACTTCTTTATATCGAGAGTGCACTGTATAGACAACCCTGTCTTAATGACCACCTTTCTATAGCAGCCAACCTGTCGATGGAGGTCACTAAAGTTATTTCCTTGGAGACAAATCACGTGTTAAAGGACCTGAATATAGCAGTCACCTGCATATAAAAGCCACATCTTTTAATTTAATTTGGGTGGACTTTATACTCTCTGTCCTTAAAAGTAATGCAACATACATTACAATGCATTCATTTTGAGTTGAAGGAGTCTTTCTGTTATGATGTTCTAATGAAGTTTATTGTTGGAAAATTCAAATTATTTCAAGAGAAATCAATGAATACTTTTTCTTTTTTCTTTGTCAAGGCGGAGAGATTATCAAATGCAGATGCACCCATTTACATTTTTTCACCATCCTATAGGGGTTGGGTGTTAATTCACACTAGCATCATAATTCAGTTTCATATTTCCCGTGAAACGGTTTTGATGGCTTGGGATGACTTCCAACAAACATATAATCTTTGTTTGATAATCTTTCCTCTTAAGAGAGAAAAGGAGAAAGAACATTCAATGATTTATTTTCAACTAATTTATTTTCCGATCATAAACTTTATTAGGATATCATTATAGAAAGACCCCCTTCAACTCAAAATGAATGCGTTTTAGTGTATGTTGCAATACTTTTAAGTAGGGAAGGTAGACAGGTTTCACTGTAATTGTCCTGGGGGATGTTTCATAAAGCTGTTGGTAAGTTACGAATGACTTTACGCCCGACTGGTGGTACCTTCTTCTTGTGCTACATGTAAATGCATGAGAAACTGATTAGCACCCGAGAAAGTATCATCAGTCATTTGTAAAGTTGTTCGTAACTTACGATCAGCTTTATGAAACACCCCTGGTCCTAAGGAGGTTGTTATAATGAAGGTCCACTGCAATACCACCAAACTTATCCCAGTAATTTCATTTTCTGCTATCTCTTACTTTCAGGCATTGTGCCAGCATTTCAAGCCAAAGCGAGTCGTATTTCTCTCCGATGTCGACGGTGTGTACAGCAAACCACCATCAGAACCTGGCGCTACATTGATACCAAGAATTCTCATCAATGATGATGGTAGCATAGCAACGGGCCTAGCAGACGGCATAGCAACCAGTCATCTTCAGCATGATGTAACGGGAGGAATCCAAACAAAGATAGCATCAGCGTGTTCGATAGTGGCTGACAGTAAAGGAACGATACCGGTGTTTATATGCAAACTGGGTGCTGATTCGGCAATAATCGCTTGTGGCCATGGAAACACAGAAAACTTTAGTGGGACTGTCATATGTGGAAGTGAATTTCAACCAATTAAATGATCATTACTGAATAGTGTGATACTCTACCACTGCAATGACGTATTTAGTTAGGAAATCTTTCAAATTTTTACTTTGAAATCACAAATTCTGTCAAGTACGACGTATAGCTTGTGTAAACACTGAAATAAAATCTTTTTGTTTCAAAAGCATGTAAAGTCTGGACATTTTTATTTTTGTGCAGAAAATATTGATGGAGAGTGCATGTCATGTTGTATGTGATTTGAAGTGAGCTTGAAATAATTGCATGTTTTTGGCAAATATGGTGGCCACCTACTACACATGAATTGTTGTAATATACAGTAGATATTTTATGTGTATATTTGACTTTGGATATCATTGTCCACATTAAAAGAATTTGTGGTACCTCTTATCAACAAAATGTCTTTGAACATTAACCATATTTGTAGTCTCTTTTATTTCTTACATTTCAAAAAATGCAAACCACATTGACAATAAAATAACTTTACTACAAATTTTTTATTATCTCTAAATTACATTTTTTATCTTCCAATTTTCAGTAGTTACAACCCAGACATGAACATCATGCCTATAAATCCACAACCACCTACTTCTTTCACCCCAAAATATGATGATGATGGTGGTGGTGGGGGTGGTGGTGGTGGTGGGGTGGTGGTGATGATGATGATGATGATGGTGGTGGTGGATTTACGGATAGGAAAAGGAGTAAGTTTGATAATTATGAACAGATTCATATCCAAAAGTGCAGTCAAACATACATATAAATCTGAATAAGTGAGAAAACAATGAAATCGTCAAAGTATAAAGTACCATACATACATGAAGCAAAAATCAACATAAAAACAAACAGAAATATTGCAACATACTGAAAATTTGAGAGCCAGTATAGATGTAAGTACATGTATATGGATGGAATTAGTGTACATTAGTTTGTGATATACGAACCTCATTATAACGAAGACCTAAACCAGGACAATTGCCTTGTTATGTTTCTTACTACTGTATATTATCAGGATATAAAAACAAAAAAAATATCAAGAGTTGGGCCTGTAAAATCACCTTGTTATAAGAGGGTTTTGTTATATCCGACCTCTTTATAACGAGGTTCTACTGTACATGTAATTGATAAAAGGATGGGTATCTACAACAATTTCTATGACATATGTTCGATATCAACACTGTACTTAAACAGTAATTCAAGCGTACCCTGACTAAGATCCCGTCACACTGTAGTGTATAGAGCAAACATGTGCCCGAAGTTTTGTCTTTGTCTTTTGAAAATTTTGATCTATTGTTCGCATAAGCTGGAATTTATCGTGAGAGCTTGTTTGAAATACGTTAAATACTAAAACATATACTAATATACACTAAAATAAGAATGATATAGTTGTAATTATTTTTGTAATGAGAGGAATTGTATTAATAATAACAATAACCATAATCACGATAAGGAAAAGAATAAGAAATGTTAAAGACACAAGCTGACATTGTGGAGCTTCAATCGAAAAGAAATTGTATGAATCAATTATTACGTGAATACAAAAAAAGAGGGGGGGGGGAGAATAACTCACACGCCTTACACGAAGCGTGACAAACACCAAACCGAGCTTATTTTGATTATTTGAAAATTTGAAATGTAACTTTGAAACCAGGCATGACTTTTATGCTATCATATTCAAGCCACCGCCAATAAACTGTTTCACTATTCAGATAACGCATGTTTAAATTTACTATTATATAAAACGTTTTTAATTTAACACCTAGAGAGAAAATTAACGAAACATGAACAAAATATAACATTAATAAAAGAGAATCACCTTATGATCGACAAAACTGAGTGTTATTTCACAAAGGGCACATTTCATAAAAATCTATCCGAAATTTTTGAGGGGTAAGTGGCTCCTCTGCCCCCCCTCCCCCTGGTTCCCCCGTCCCTGCGTCAAAGATTTAATACACACATTATTCATTTTTATGAAATGGCCTGCAAGAGTATTCTCTATAAACGGTGAAATCTATAAATATTAAGCTCACTAAGCATCACTATCGATAACAAGGCAAATGCCAAGCGTTGTCTCGCCTGCATATCGTAGTCATGAAGAGACTGCATGTCAAAACTATGCTATATGACTTCTGAGGCTGTCAGTAATTTAGGGGGTGAATTGTGGTTCTGACAGTTTACATACGCAATAATGGTATAGGCCTACTTTATCCCTAGGAAATCAGATAACACTAAGAATGCTGTTAATACTATGAAGCTATAATTATTTCCATGCACAGTGCCAGTCATGGAAAGTTAACTGACCTTTGACCTTTGATCTTAATCAAATTCAACTCACATTCAAACTTGACCTGCAACTTCAAGAGATGGACCTCTGGTATGAATTTGGTGATTCCACCTCGAAGCTATAGAAAGTTATTGTGTGAACAACTGTGCAACTTAGCACAGAGCCAGTCATGGAAAGTTCTTTGACCTTTGACCTTATTCAATTCGACTAATATTAAAACTTGACCTGTGCCTTCAAGAGATGGACCTATGGTATGAATTTGGTGATCCCACCTCAAAGCTATAGAAAGTTATTGTGTGTACAACACTGCACAGTGCCAGTCATGGAAAGTTCGTTGACCTTTGACCTTTGATCTTAATCAAATTCAACTCACATTCGAACTTGACCTGCCTGTTCAAGAGATGGACCTCTGGTATGAATTTGGTGATCCCACCTCGAAGCTATAGAAAGTTATTGTGTGAACACAGCACAATGCCAGTCATGGAAAATCATTGACCTTTGACCTTAATCAAATTCAACTCACATTCAAACTTGACCTGCTCCTTCAAGAGATGGACCTCTTGTATGAATTTGGCAATCCTACCTCGAAGGTATTAGAAAGTTATTGTAGTGTACAACATAAGCACAGAGCATAGACACAGTAGCCAGTCTATGGAAAGTTCATTGACCTTTGACCTTATTCAAATTCGACTCAGATTCGAACTTGACCTGCGACCTTCGAGAGATGGACCTCTGGTATGAATTTGGTGATCCACCTCGAAGCTATAGAAAGTTATTGTGTGTACAACA
>JZLH01S0162961.1:16070-29942 GCA_001188425.1 Eucidaris tribuloides
GATTAATAAAACAAATAATAATTTATTAAAAACTGAAGCAATCTAGGAGACACTTCAATATTGATAGAAGATATACAAATCTATGTAAAACTATGAATATTATGTAGTTGATATGAGGTAGGCAAATACATTTAGGGATCCCTCCTTGGCCCAATTTACATATTTGGGGGAGGTTATGCACATTGCTACAAACAATTAAGTTTCTATCTAAGATGACTGGAATTTAGGCGCTCAGCGACCCAAATGTTGAAGAATAACTATTTCCCACCAGACATACTCCATACATCTGTTATTCAAATTGTCATTGTGCATTTTCAAAATTTTCAAAAAGAAATGTACAGATATCAAAATTTAGCCAGTTTAGTTTATTAGATTTGATTGTGCTACAGTCCCTTATATTTATATTGAATGTTCTGTGTGCACATTAATGTTCTTTACTTTACTTGTTTCTGTGTAAGTTATAATCTTAACCCTATTTTGACTGGGCTATTTCAGACCAGGTTTTTACGTGGGGGGGGGGGGGTTCAATTTAACCCCCCCCTTCAGATCTCGGCCACCGATCACGCGATTGCCGCGAAAATTTGCATGCGCGTAGAGCCAGATGTAAACTTCATGTCTGTATAGTAAAATTTTCAAAAAATTTATTTTTTATATTTTTAAAGTAATTAATTATGTAAATAAGTGCATGAAATTATGTTTTCGCCTATAACTCACTTGCAATAGCTAGTAGAATACTAATTTTTGGTGAAAATATTCATTCTGACATTTCTCACAATTATTTACAAAAAAAATTGCCAAATCGGAATTAATTTGTTATGTATTTTATTGTTTTGTGAATTGCTTATGTATTTCTTTGTTTTTTCAACCATTTGTTTTCTATTGTTTTTTCGATGAAATTTGTTGGCGACACTTTTGCTATCATAAACAGCATAAAATTAATTTATTTCAATCAGTAAAAGCAAAAATAATCGTACATTTATGATTTTTGGCTGAAAACACAATTTGCATTGATTTTGTACACGAAATCACGTTTTTTAGTAATTTTTGGGTTGACATGCATGTATAAAAAGTCACGCAGCGTCGTAACCATACGTCCGATTTTCACGAAAACAGTCTCAAAAGATGCACAAGACTCTGTGAAATCTGACAAACAGTAATTATCTAGAATTTCAAAAATGTGTAAAACAAACCCAATGGCCATTTTGTGTACATTTTATGCTAGGAATTTTGTCTCTACTAAACAATAATTCAAATCAAAGACTAGTGGTCACTATGATTCCACTAAACCGATTTTTCAGCACTTATACTTTGCTAAAAGTTCCTAAATTGTCTTTTCTTCTATATGCTAGTGTATTTACACAATTTAAATTTTAGACGTGCAAAAGAGACATCCTGTCTTTAAGTACAACCTTCAAATTTGTAACTTTTCTCTTATTTTATCATTAAAATTCTCTTCAATCTGATCAGGTTTACATCAAGGACTACTTTGGCTTGAAAACGCTTGACCAGCGTGGGGCACTCCACAAGTACAGGATCGCGGGGGTAACGCACACGTATTGGCACAGGAACCAGACTATATTCGACTGCTGTATAAAGCAATGGCTAACATAGCGCCCTCTGTGATGACCACTTCCCTCTTTTCACTGTTTTATTTTGATTATCTTTATTATGTCTTTGCACCAAATTTAGTGAGATGTATCAGATTTTACGTGTACCTTTAATTGTTATCAGTGAAAGGACAGGCATGTTCAGTTACACATGGCTGGAGACTTGAAAATATCTCTACCCTTGAATTATTTAAATTCATTTCTCCATATGAATAAAATATTTTTTTTTTTGGAGAGATCCATGAAAACTTTCCATGTTTGAAAAATGGTTTAACTTTGATCATTTTAAGATAGCAACTGCTGATTTATAATTTTTGAACAAACATGTCAAAAATGAGAGCCATGGTATTTTTTCTTACGGCAATCTTGTCAATACCGGCAACCAGGGATAGACTGGTGGTATTGTCACAGCCCCGAAAGATGTAGATGACCGGTTCAAGTCCAGCTGGTTCATTTTTTTTCTGATATGTTTGTTGAAAAATTATAGATCAGCAGTTGCGATCTTACAAGACAGAGAGTGACATATGATAAATCTATTACATCACATTTCACCACTTTGAATCTCTTTCCTTCATTTGGTTTAATTTTGTTATTACACTCATGTCCCTCAGACCTGCGGACAAATACATTCTTGTCTTGACCTACCCTAAATAGGTGTAAGAATCATGAGGTCTATTATGACAAATTTAATTGTGAACATGAAGGTAGTGGCCAAAATTTTAACCAAAAAAAATGTAGAAAATATTTCATTTTGTCATGAGACATTTTCTTCTGCAATATTTCAAAATTTTACTGCAATGAAAAATTCCTTTCTGTAATATTTAAAGCATTTACTGCAATAAGAGATTCTTTCTGTAATACTTCAAGCTTTTAATACAATTGAACTTTGCATGCTGATATTACCATTTTTTTTTCCTTTATTTATTATGCATTACATGTATATTGTTCTCACCTGCTTTCGTACTATCGCAGTAGATGTCATATCAGGGTTTACCCCCCCCCACCCCCACCCACCCCATCCCCAGTTATATCTCGTACTGTAGATGTGGTGTGGGGAAGAGGATAGTGGAAAAAAAAATGTCTGAATTCTAAACTTTGTAAATCTAAGGTTTGTCATTATTATTATCATCAGCTCACTATCAAATGAAGAGGATGGACAAAAATTGCAGAGTACTATTAACATGAAGTATATTTTTGTTGAAATATAATAACTGCAATGTTTATGAAGAGGGAAACAAAATTCATGAGAAACACAGAATGTATTGAAATTAAATATTAAGCTGTTATTGAATTCATGTTAAGTGTGAAAATAGTATTTTACCATCAAAAAAATAATTTGCTGCATGTAAAAACATAATATATTATTTTACATTTTGAATGAATACAGTAATTTTACAGGCCTGCTGATGGTACTCTCAGGAAAATTTATTACATTAAGTAAATATGAACAACTGTAGAAAGTTGACAACTTTTGTCTTGTACTCTTCAACATCTGCATATATTTGTGCCGAACTAGCTAAACGGTGCTACCAAATATTTTATCAAAGTTCATGTTTGATAAGATAAAAGTTTCATTTGTATGCTATGAAACCATATACATGTACAGGGATATAGAAATCTTCTTTATCACCAAGAGAATATATCTATGCTTTGCAGTCCTCTGTAAAAAGCATATATTCAGGGGTAATTATATTGTGTTGAGATGTAGGTGCTACATTTGCAACTTTCAACTCTAGACATATACTGTAAGAATATTTGGACAAAGACGTGAGGATGCAAAGTGTTATGTTGTAGATTATCACTCATGGATCCATAGTTTGGGGAATGAGAATGAAATTGTGGTATACTATACCAAAGTGTACTGCTCAATAATGTTTGGAGTGTTTAGCATTGTATTAAATGCCAGGTTGCACCTCTTCTGTGTAACTCTGTGCCAAATTGTTCAGTGGAAATGAACATTGAGCAGTACATGAATCATTGTGCCTGGGACTAGGCAAATTGGTGATGGTATCACAGTTATAGGTAATGAACAGCCACTCATTTTTTTTTTTCAGAAACTGCAATAAGTAATTAAAAAAAGAAAATTGCCTACATGATGTAGGTTTGTTATGTCCCGATGTTTGAAACGACATCACACAGTTTGAAAGATTGGTTGAAAATTTGTTGGATCAATTACAACTAAATGTACCCTTTACTGTAAATAATAATAATATTCAGATCTGACAATAAAAGAGGGTTTGTTTCACTATTATGATGGAATGAGTGCCAGTAAAAATATGCATTGCTGAACATAATGCATGCAAAAATAATTTATATTTCTTGCACAAGAGAGAAGTCATGTCAGTTTTTTAATGAGATTTAGGCCACCTTGTACATAAAAGTATTAATCTCATTGGACATAAATTTCAAATGTATATGTTTGATATATATATTATCAATTAGTTTATGCAGATAAATATATTTATGAGGAATATATGTATCCATGTAATGGTATTGACATAGAATGACTTCCAGATGTAGTTAAATGTCTTGACTCGTAAATGTAATTTATACGGTAATAATTTATTCCATCATGTAAGAATTATCCATGGCAGCTGTAAATTGTAGAAAGATGAGACAATTCAGAGAGATGACAGGTGCATATGATTACCATGTGATGCAGCATTTGTGTTGAAAATAATACAAAATGGCAAAAAGGTAAAATTGTGCTTTGTTCATGAGGGGAACTCCACCCCAATGGCTAGTTGATTTTAAAGGTATTGGCTAACATTTACCACAGTTAAAAAAATCTGAGCTACATGATTCCCCATGCTACCAATGTCTTTGATAAGGTCTAAAAATGACGCCCTGAAAAAATTGTATTTCAAAATGATTATTTAGTGCTTTAAAAAAGTTAAAATCGTAAGTTGATCGGATTCACCTGCCCATTTTCTCCCATAGACTTACTGTGTGTACACCTACGCTATTTAAACTCGCCCCGAGTTTTAATCGTTTATTTATGCATAACTTGCCATTGGCAGTGTAACTTTCCAAACTTTTGTATTCTAGGGTGTTTATTTGTCCATATGAACACTACTATGTAGTTCAGATATCAAAATTTGACAATTTTTTAAATTGAAGCTCCACAATGTTAGCCTATCACTTTAAAGCAAAGCCTTAAGGCGCCGTTTCACGTCCTATCCGGGACGCTTCTTCGACCCTGTCACGGGTCATCAACCAATTGCCGCCGAAGATCAGTCGGCCTGATGAAGCATCCCGGATAGGACGTGAAAGGTCGCCTTTCAACAAAAAAGTAAGTCCAGTTGACTAGTTTTAGGTTTCAAGTTCATTATCTACTACCTGAATGAGTGAGAATATACATACACGTATCTTAAGTGGGAAGATTTAATTCTCCATATCGTGTATTGTCACCCTCATTAAATGATTGCCCAAGTTGTTTGACACTTTTGAGAAAAATGACAAAAACAAGTTGGTTTTCTAAGTTTTTGTTTTATTTTAAGATTCAACTCATGACAATACATTTGAACAAGACAAATAAAATGCAAGTAGTTTGTTGACGATATCTCGTTACGAAACTACGTAAGATGACTTAGCACTTTGAAGAAAATGGTATTGTGATTAGGCATATTTAGGCTTGACTTTTAGGCTGTGTTAAGTTTGACTTGAGTGGAGAAGAATTGACTTAGGCTAATGGGCATTCTAACACTACAAACTGCCTATGTCACATACTTGTACTGTATGCATTGAGATAAATCTGCCTAAGTCATAGCTTGATGACATAGGCAATTGTCATATTGATGTGGAAATATGACTTAGGCAGTTAATCAATTCTCAGTCAGCAGATTGGACCCGGGCAAAAACCTGATTTTTGGTAAAATGTTGACTTAGGCAATTGTTTTGTGAGGGTGAAATACATGATATTCGCCGATAGCAGATGCTATATTGTCAGTTGTCTGGCAGAAGGACCCTAACAAATATTTCGGGCAGAAGGACCTTAACAGTAAATTTTCTGTAAGTTGGAAAATTATCTCTGTGCAGCGGCAACATTCATGTGTAGACAAGTATGTGATATGGAGAATTGATTGAGAATATTTTATGCAGCAGCCACTCAAGAAGAAAAACTTGTTAATGCATGCATGTAAATGTAATTTTAGTGTTGTAAATGTCAGTTGTTTTAATTTATAATACTCATAGTAATCATAGTATAGAGAAGTATTCATATTCAATGTCTCACATAGTGAACAAATTAGTACATATAGGTATAGGTTTATATAGTGTTGCATGCAATCTGATTTTGCTTCAAAGTGCTAGCTGTATAACCAACTCTCGTTTTATCATTAACCAACATTGTTTGTATATTAGCCAAATTTGTACATATTCAGTCATCACATAAATATACAGAGATACCATTCAAAAAGTATTTTATCTTTCTTCATTTATGTCTCACATATATTTACAGGTATACCATTTTATATGCTAAATGCTGACTCCATGTTTTCATATGTCAGATCAAACCTGTTAAGATTTTCCAAGCATTAAAATAAAATGGCTGGCAAATTAATGACAAACATAATGCACTTTATGCTATTCAAGAAACAGACTACATTTTCATGCTTTTATCTTACAAATGTCAATTTCTGCTTATACCATTGATTTAGAAAGGAATGGTACACAACTAAATGCATTCATTTATTGAGGGTTATCCCGCAGTAGGTATGTAAAAGTGAAATAATATTACACAACTTTTGTGACATGCGAGCAGCTGCTCCCTATGTGCCATGTCATATAAATTCCATAAATTACTATTTTTTAATGGTTCATGATAATTGAATTTTTTTTTCATAGAAACATGTATGAAATAATGTTTCTGATTATATATTGAATGTACAGATAAAATAATTTTCAATTGTCTGAGAAAGTGGTGCTTTATGGAATTTATAATACATGAAAAATGAGGGAGCTGCTCGCATATGATGTCACAAATTTACAATTTTAAAAATTCATAACTCAGTTATTCTTTGATGGATTTTTGTCAAACCTCCATTAATAGGTTTCTCTCATTTTTCTGCCTTTATTAGAATCAACTCGACGTCAGGGTAGACTACCCCTTTAAGAGTGAAAATATGGCATACTTCTGTATTGTCAAATGGTAGTTGTACATCTCACCAGTTGAGTAGCAGAAGGGAAGGGTGTAGACTTTGTACCATTTCAGAAACAAACAGGGATGTAGTTGAGGCCGGATTTTCTTGGCCTTGGCCTCGGACCGAGTCACGTGTACAAAGTCTATGGGAAAAATATTTTTCCAGCGGCCTCGTGACTCGGAACAGCCAGCCTCGACTTCATCCCTGGAAACAAAAGGTGTTAACTCTGATCATTTGAGAAGCACAAATGTGACAACGATGTTTAGCTTGAGAAGAAGAAGAGATTAAGTCTATCACTTGAATAGCAGACTGGTGTCATCTCTGTATTATTTGAGAAGCAGACAGGAGTCAACTGGTTCTGTGTTAACTCCAGATCTCTGGGGAAGTAGAAGGGTGTAAATTTAAGGCCTCCATTTTTCCATTTTACAAAATCCAAATTCCGTTTGTCAAATTTTTCATTTTCCGTGATTTTCCGCTTTACTCAAAATCAGGTGTATACACAACATATATTACCTAATACTTGCATGACTGCAACACAAATTACAGCTATTTGACGTGCTAACACGAATTTTTATTGATTGTAGCCCGCTCAAGGCTCGGTGAAATAGAGCAGCCATAGTCATGGTAGCGATTGGGTTGGCAATAGGGTCATCAAAGTTGCTCAAATGCTTGGTAATGGTATTATTTAAATAAACAATGATTTTAGACATAATTTACCACCAGTTTGTAGGTTATTACTTCATAATTTTGTGATTTCCCATTTTCCGCGTTACACTTTCAATTTCTGCGATTTTTTTTTTTCCGTTTTCCGTATCGCAGAGAAATGGAGGCTTTAGTGTAAATGCAATATCACTTCAAAAACTGATGGGTACTAATTCGGATCACTGGAGAAGCAAAAAGTAGAGACAGTGATTTTCCGTTTCAAAAAATGGTCTTTTCCGTTTCTGAAAACCTGTAATTCCATTTCTGAACTTGATCTAAAAATGGAAATTCCGTTTTGTCATAGAAAATATATACAGCAAAAACATAATTCCATTTTGCAAAACAGAATTCCACAAATTTTCACATGAAAAGTGAAGAACCGAAGCGGATTTTCCATTTCGATATACCGGTAAATGGAAAATCACTGTCCCTGAAAAAGCTTCTCTTGAGAAGCTCAGAATTGTAAGATGTAGAAGCTAGGGTCTTAACTCTGTATTTCTAGAGAAACAGATGGGAACTATATGAGCTTTGTATCATTTGAGGAGTAGAACAGTGTTAATTATACATTTTATATATTTGATATATATTTAATATATATTTGATATATATTTAATTCAAGATATGATAATATTACGTTTGTTGATGCAATTGTAAATAACAAGATATATTTTACTCATTTACAAGATGTACCATACCATTTTTTTTTGTCACTTACTTCTGTGTCATAAAGTTATGCAAAAGACCCCGATATAATGGTTCAGTGTCAAAGAGATGACTGCAACTCGTGAAATGAAAACTATTTTGTGTGATTTTTTAAACATAATAAATTGATCAGTGCAATAAATGTACTGTGCTACAAACATATTGTCACTGTATAATTATGTTGCATTTATTTTCACAATGTGTGTTGTCCATAGTGTATTTGCAGGAGACTGGAGTTACCATTTTTGCTCAGTTTCGATCCAGTGGAAGAACAGGAGTGTCACAAGGCCATTTTGAATGGGTGGGGGTGTATATGGTAAATTGCTGACAATTTTCAAAAATGAAAATGCCAACTGCAAGGGTTGTTCGAAGGGCGTGAATGAAGGCATCCGTCTGTTTTCACAGGTGGGGGGGGGGGGTTGGGGAGGGTGATTCTACCCTATTGAGTGTATACATTCTCTACCTACATATTGTCGTTCTGTCCAAATCTAAGTCCCCACCACTTTTATGTTTACATTCCAAAATAAATATTTTCATCGCCATTTTAAGTAACACATAAATCTTGCATTTTGCTGTTTTTAGCCTTACTTAAGATGAAAGGATGCATATTTCTCTGTTTTTGCTTTGCAAAAGTTGTAACGATTGTTGATTGATGAAAAATTGGGGACGATGTGAGAGAAGACTTGACATTTTTTGCTTTAAAAAAGTGTGTTTTTAGCCCCATTTTGGATGAAGGAATGCATGATTGACTTTTTGTTGTGCACAGGGATGCCATTCAATGCTATTCAAAAAGTCTGAAAACTGATTTTCTTAATTTGCCTATTCTTTTGTACAGAGGAAGATTGACAAAAAAGTAGGAATTCAGAAGTCTGAAAACTGGCATCCCTGTGTGCATAAGTTGTGGCAATTGTTGACTGGTGAAAAATTTGGAAGGGTCCAAGAGAAAACTTGACATTTTCACTTTGGAAATGTGTGTTTTTAGCCCTATTTTAGCTGCAGGGATGCATATTTCTCTTTTGTTGTGCAAAAGTTGTAGAGATTGTTGATTGGTGACAAATTTGGGAGGGTCTGGGAGGGGGTTTCCCTCCTAGGAAGAGAAAAGAAGATGAAAAAAAAAAAGTTTTTGCAACTGTTGACTATCATATAAATGATATTATGAAATAGTGTGACTTTTCTGTCCAAGTTAGATAAAAAGGACAGCTTTTCACTGGTGGTAGCAGCACCGATATGTTTGTGTTGTTTTAGTGTCATGGCTGCTTAAGATTTTCCCTATTAACCCGTTGCCTCCAAGATTCTGAAAATCCCATAGAGTTAACACAGCTAACACATCCAGTTACTGTATCCAATGGGTTAACTGGAACAAACTCTGGGGCAAAAAACAAACAAACAAACAAAACAAAGCAACACAACTAACCTACATGCATTAATGGACTTTCCTTTATTATTAATTATTTTGTGGTCTATGACATAATCTACGATCATTCAATATTGGACCATATTTTTGTCTGCCCCCCAAAAGGGAGGAAGTGGAGAACAGTAAATGTTTTTATCTATGATGATAATGATGATTATTATCATCATCATCATCATCATCATCATCATCATCATCATCATCATCATCATCATCATCATCATCATCATCATCATCATCATCATCATCATCATCATCATCATCATCATCATCATCATCATCATTTTTATTGCAGGTAAGTGAAATAGAAATATATGAAGTAGTATCTTTATTTTTATTTGTTTATCTGTTCAAAATGCTTGATGTACATGTAAAAGCTTGTCCAATGGCCCCTGATTGTAGAATCCTCTGAATCCACCACTGCACCAGATCTATAAACCCAGCACGTTGCATCATTGCGTGTTGAAATAAAACAAAATATGACAGGAGACACAATTTCATAGGTCATACAATAATTTATTGCTGTACTGACACTTGATCAAAACATTGTTTAAGACTCATCAAATTTATCGGACAGTGTATCAACATTAGCATGATTGTTTTAAGTACATTATACTTGTGATACATGTACTTGCTTTCTATAGAACACATTTTGAGAACACAAACATACATACTCATGATATTAAACCTTGAAAATGTAATCAATTCTCCAGTTTAAAAATGTCTACAGATTTTACAACAAAATTTTGTTCCATATTTTGCTCCACAGAGCTAAAACATAAACTATTGCTACACAATCCAAGTTGCTAACAACACAAGATGCTCTACGTGCTCTAGGACTAGAATTACCTCGGTGTTCAAATCATATGCCAACACTCTCATTATTAAAAAGCTGTCAGTTAGTGGACTGATGACCTTTTCGTGGCAAAGAGTAAACCTATTTTTGGACAGCATTCTTTATTTGAAGATGGAGACCACCCCAATGACAGTGTCCCTTTACAAGAATCAAATAAACTTTATTGTTCAATCGAGAGAATAGTCGGGGGAAATGGTTGCAATCGTGATCTCCGTTGTATTTCTCCAATACAAAAGGAAAGGTCGAAAATCTGTGGTGATGTTCACCTGTTAATTGCAAACATTTCTATGGCCATGGGTAGACGCAATTTACATGTACATGTACTTGAAAACTTGAAAATTGAAACTGGAAAAGAGGGAAGATGAAAAAAATTAGAGAAGGAGAAGAAACAGTAGAAAAAGAAGAGGCAGAAACGAAGAAGAAAAACAACAACAACAAAAGGAAGAAGACAACCAAGAAGAGGAAGAACAACAAGAAGAAGAACAACAACAAGAGGGAGTAGAGGAGGAAGAAGAAGACGAAAAGAAGAGGAGGAAGAAGAAAAAGAAGAAGAAGAAGGAGAAGAAGAAGAGGAGAAAAAGAAGAAGAAGAAGAAAGAAGAAGAAGAGGAGGGAGAGGAAGAAGTAGAGAAGAACAACACAAAGAAGAGGAAGAAGACAGGACAAGGAGAACAAGAATAAAAAAGAACAGGAATGAGGAGGAAGAAGAAGAAGAGCAGGAGAAAGAAGAAGTGGAGAAGGAGGAAAAGGGAGGAGGATTTTGTATTTCAAGAAACGTATTACCAGATCTACACATAAATGTAACAGCAAGACAACATGTGTTTAAACTTGAAATCTTAGGAGGTATGTATCACCTGAACAAAAATTAAAAGAATGGGTGAGTCATACTTTTGTTACTGGAAAAGGGAAGGGGGAGGGGAGGGGGAGGAGGGGAGGGGGAGGAGGGGAGGGGAAGCAAAGAAAACTTAAAATGAATGGACAAGACCCCTGCTATCAAAGTAGGCCACAATAATCTCTCAAGGACTGACTTTGGAACTAATTCTGAATCTCTTCATGTCATTTAGCCTGGGTTTGTTCAAATCATTAATCATTTTAAATAATCAACTTACATCCATCGATGGCTAATCTGTATTTGCATCACACTGTAGAATTTCCTATGTCAATATGGAAAGTAGGATTTGTATTTGCATGCTGCACATTGTTAACTTCTGATTACCACACGTAGGGGGTAAATGAGTTTGATGGTCAATAATTAATACTCGAATAAGCACATCATGCTTATTGAACTGATTAGGTGCTGTTTAACAAAATACAGGTAATTTTATAAAGTGAAATACTAAACTACAAAAATTATATCCACTTTCTCCAGAAACCAATCTCACTGTAAATTAGAATCAATTTGGCAAAAGATATCTGTATAGTGAATATTTTAATGGAATGTAAAAGTAATATACCAAGATTATGAAAGAAACACACAAGAGTCATTGAGTTGTGTAAATCGATTATATGATGGTTATTTGTCATCATACCATCGATTAACACAGCTGGTTAAGTAGGCCCTATCTACTCTCTGTTGCCTACTTGCTGTTAATCAATACCCTATATTTCCACAGTCAAAACATAATGCAAACTTTAATTCTACCTGGTGCGTGACAAGATCTGACTTGAAGTTTGAGAGTCGATTAATTTTATACCATTTATGTCATTACATAAAACATGTATACTGACCCCCCCCCCCCATGACAAAAGGGCATAACTGACATTTTTTTTTTTTCAAAATTGAGTTATATAGTGTATGCAGAACAAAAGGACACTGAATAGGGCTTTACGTGTTGAACAAAATACATTTTGCTCGATATCTCCAAAACACCAAAATGTCAGGGGGGCAGAATAGTTATCACATCTGTTTTTTTTTATAACTTATAACCGGTATATATTTCTATCTATTTCTATGCACTTCTTAACCCGCTGAAGACAAGAGATAAGATATCTCGTCACAAGGTCTATGGGGAATGCATGTTGAAGCAAAATCAAACCATCTTTTATGGGTAATATGCTGACATGTTTTGGACCAAAGCAATCTGGCAAGAAATGGTAAAAAAAATATGGGATACTACAGACAAGAAAATCAACATTAAAGACACTATATAACACTGTGGAAGACCCGTTTCAAAAATTGTTGAACTTTGCTATCTGACATATCTGACAGTGTTTGAATGGACAATAAACACCTTAGAACACAAAAGTTTGGACAGTTATGCTGTCACTAGTACAATATGTGCAGATACAAATTGGCACATTAATTTTTTATCGGGCGATAGGAAATTCTGCAACACAGCAGTCTATGGAGAAAAGCTGGAATGGTCTCTCAATGATTTTCACCTTTTAAAGCACTTAATGATTGTTTTACACTGCAATTTTTTCAGGGCTTCATTTTTAGACTGTATCAAAGACACTAGTAGCATGGGGAATCATGTAGCTCAGATTTTTTAAACTGGAAACATTGTTATACAGTGCCTTAACTGGCCTGAACTGTAATTTTTAAGTTATATGACTCAGAAGTACGCTTTAAGAGGAAAAAATGTGGAGTTCGATCCTTGCAGCCCTTTAGAAAGGCTCATAGTTTACAGAATTGATTTTTAATACATGAGCAAAATATGATGCTACTGCTACATCAGTTTTTCGTAGAGCATGCCCTCAAGCTTGATATATGTACGGGATAAACATGCACACTGGAAACATGAAATTGCTTGATTTGACTTTTCTATACTGTTGGTTACCATCATAGAATCTTTTTGTGATTTTTTTTTTCATATCAACTGAATTGACTATCTTATCAATGGCATGTTGTCAATACTTTAAATTCTTCACGTACACTTGTAGGTCATGGCATGAACTGAGTGAACATTTACCCAAAATTGATGCAAAATGGACTTTGATCCTTGGGTGACATCACATGTACGTCAATCTGCCACACAAATTATAAGGCACATGTATATCAAAGCTTACTATTATAGGTAAAATTATCGGGTATAATGGGCAAAGGCTATAAATTGACATTGAATTGTACATACTGAAAAAGAGTAAAGACCACTGTTTTGTTATAATTTCCACTGTCATAAATAAGGTAAAAACTTGCTTGCAAATATTCCATAACACAAGCAGAATTCAAGCAATATCAGGCACTTGCTTATTTTGTAATGCTCTTGTTTTTCGCAGTTTACTTGTTGCTATGGAGGCCATAAGTATTGATGGTATTGTCTGGAAATAATGCATGAAAATAGAGTTGAATAGAATGAAATCAGTAAATTTGGTACAGACCTGTTTGCGCGGTAACAATGGCACTTATAGGATTCGCAGTCAAGTGAAATCATATGTCACTATCATTGAGATTTACAACAAAATAAAAAATAAATAAATGGTGTACCGTGTATCAGTACAGTATTTTAAAGCA
>JZLH01S0162971.1:376-23098 GCA_001188425.1 Eucidaris tribuloides
GACCCTCCTAATAGTTGAGCGAATGACTTAATGCCCCTTGGTTTACACGAGCCTATATTTCGCAATCGACACTCAATCATCTCTCAGTAAATTCTACTTGTTTTCATGATTAACAAACAATCTCCGCCCACTCGCTTACGGTATTCAGTGGCGGGCGGCCTCCTCAACGACTCTTATTCTTAGTCTGTTTTATTTTTAATGTTAGCCCATAAAGTTGATTTACAACTAACCTCACCATTCCATCTCTCTCGCTTACGCCACCTTATGTGGTCCTGGCAGATGCATACTACGCTAGATTCCCCCCCCCCCCCACCCCTACTTTGTCACATAACACGATATAAATGGACACTAATCTAGAACGCATTCAACCTCCCAAGAATGGTTTATATTTCTTCATGGTTCATTAAGAGTGTGGGCGAAACACTTCTCTTTCAATATCACCACTCAAAACGAATGTAGGATTGCAATTTGATAACTGTTATCAAGCGCCATTAGATATCCATTATCACCGCACGTCATATTCAAGAATTGATGTCAGTTTTCTGGTGAATGAATGATTATTAAATTATCCAAACAACTAAATTTTAATTTAAGGTAAATACAGATTGACAAAGATCTTATCTTAGGACCTCCAAGATTATGTTAATGTTTCCTCCACAAATAACTCAAACGGGATATAGAGATTTTACATAAGAGTTAAGGAATTCTGTTATCACTAAATGCACTGTTAGTTTTGTATTCTACGTGCGCATTTTACTATATAATCATTATTGTTAGAGCAGAGCTGCATGGGGATAATTGTTGTAAAACAAAATGTATCCAATTTATTACATTTTAACATTCAAAAATAAGGCCCGTAACGGGTTTTTGTTACACGGCTTTTTCTTTGAACACTGGAGACCTCCTCTCTCTCCTCGACCTCGCCCGCCCTCTTTTACACATTCTCAAACGTTCCTACCGCGAAATTGACTATGATACTTACATCAATGTTCAAAAACCAATCACTTCATCCGTTTAATATGTAAACGTTCGCTGCCTCCCTGGACTTTTAATAAACTTGTTTCACTTGCAACTTAGACATATATTTCTGCATATCCGGCGACCAATGTTGTCACCGCAGAGGTCTCGAGTTGTCGGTTCCGAAGTCGAAAAGGTTACTTGCTCAAAACTTCTGGCAGACACCAGTAGCCTGGATGATATGGACCACAATATATCCCCCAGAAGTCTGTGTTAAACAAGAGAGTAATTTTATACTCCTTTGAACCAACCTGCTTAAACATCAACCCGGATGACATCTATAAGGGTACAGACAGATATGAAGGCAAGAAGCGTTTTTGGAGAATACTAATGTTGTGATCTATATATTGTCATAATACCATCTTCGTCCTTTCTGGCTATAATTGGAGTAGATTAAGTGAGAATGTTCTCATATTAAAAGAAGATAAGTCAAACTTATTCTGTTTGGAATTGATAATGAACAAAACTGTGGCAAATGGCGGAGGCATCTCCCCTGTTTCAACTCCATGCACTGTAGATGCACATAAGTGTTCTTACTCATTTCGTACTTTGTATTTAAACCGCTGGGTTGTCACATCGGTCATCGGCATATACTTTCTCACCACGTGTCAACCCCTGCCACTAAATTCATTTTCTTACGCCAATACTTCATTTTATGAAAATTCACGGTCGATATCTTTGTTTCCTTATCAACTTGCCAATAAGCATCGTTTTGTGTGTTGCTAGCATTCGTGCCGCTCCTAACTAAAGTAGTAAAGTTTTCCAGATCAGCTTTTATATGAGATCCCGTAATCAAACTCCTGCTTATTGCCCACCCCTGCCCCCGCCGCACCCCCGCCCACCCCCCCCCCCCCCACCCCCCCCCCCCCCAAGCCACCCCCGCCCCCCCCGCCAATTGTAATTTGATCAATCATTTATAGAATGCCTTTATAATGTTTAAAAAAAGTTGCAGAATAAATATAAATTCGAAAAAAGAAAACCTTGGATCCTTTTGCATAAACCTGGTTGGCATGAAGCGCCGCAGACGAAAACTTAATGATTCAGGATACAGTAAGACAAGGGTTACTAATATTTAAGCTGCAGAGAACATTCTTAATTAGAACCGCAAGCGGGATGACTCAAATGTACTTAAATTCCAGTTATTCATCCTCTGGTCCATTCGTTTAAGTTCAGTCCAGTTATAGGTGACAATTTAATGTTTGCTTTGTTTTTTATTATGCTTCCCAAACGATCATTCTAACAGCTTTTTGGCAGTATCTGCCTCAGCGCGCATCTCTTTAAATTTATGTATAGTGGAGCCGCCACTACTGGGCACTAGCTGCAGTTGTATATACGACATACATGACAATCAATCACTAACTTCGCCTTAAATTGCGAATCAGTCTGACATAAAATAATAGCAACACATGAGTTGAAGAAATGCTTTCTAAAGCTTAAACATTATTCCTGGCAAGAAATGAAAATGACTAATTATTTTAAGGTGCAGCTGACATAGGCAGGGTGGGCTCAGCTTTGCGACTCTACAATAAGCTCATACGCAGGCCTCGCTGTCCGGCTCGCCGTGACGGGGCTCATGGAAGACTCGCTGTACGAGTCGCCGTAGCCGTTCTGAACGGTCGTCTTTAACATTCTCGTGCGTAACGCATCAGTCTGACTCGCAAACACAATCTGTGGTGCTCGTTACACCACTCTTGGAAACCATCGTATGTCACTCGGATATAACTTGAAGGGTGGCGAGTTATTACGAGTTATGAACGAGTGCCATCTGCGAGCTGTGTCAGCCCGAGTATTGCGGTATATACACGAGTTTAGTTCGGAGTTATAGCGAATGTACCGCGAGTTGGCTCGCGAGTCTAGTAAAAATTTTTAAAGCCTGTTAAAAATTTTGGACCGCTGTTCGCATGACCTCAAGAAGAGTTGTAGCCGAAAGATACGTGCCGAGCCGCTGCCGGAGTTGTTGGCGATGTGTATCCCGAAGTTACACTGGAGAGCTTTGTCGCGGAGTTATTCAGCGAGTTTGTCGCGACGTTCCTCCATTTGAAGGCAAAAGCTCGCCAACAACTCGCATAACTCGCTACTACACTCGACTAAGTGGGAAGCTAGCTTTAGTTTAAAAAAGTATGCATGCCACTAATTTGCAATAGCGTACTCCCCCCGCACAGTTATGAAATGTGGCGGCTATAGGTCAAGTACAAGTTTGGCACTCAAGAAGGAAAAAATTAATGGCACTGTTAACACAGATATAATACAGCGTGAAAATAAATACACTTCACGGACCGGCGTGTGGCAAGAGTCTAGTAGAGCCAGCAATTGGCCGCCTCGACGGGCGGAAGTCGCACTTCGAGCGACTGGTTTGGTCGTGACCAAAGACTTTTATAACTTTCACTTTTTTAATAGCACCTTTCAGAGCACGACTTTAAGGGTGCTCCCAGATCGTGACATTAATTCGCACCTTTAAAAGGTGCAAAAGTTGAACGCTATTTTATCTTAGGTGTGTGGGGTCTGTGTTGGTCTGGGTGGCGGCCATGTGATAGGCTGTCGTAGGTGTAAAATCAGCCATGTCACCTATTTTAGGCTAAACCGTTATACAGAGTGCATTTCTCCCCCTTTTCTCTCTTCGCCAGCAAATTGATCAGTTCTTGTGGAGGTAACATTATTGACGAAAGGAGTATCACCAAGGTACAAGAGCTGACCGTGCAGAAGATTAAGGATAACGTTACTCTGGCTCTCAACTCCGCCTCAGCTCTGGGCTGTAATGTCTCCGGTATCCGCCCGGACGATATCGCGCATGGGACACCGCACGCTGTACACGAACTTCTGTGGCAAATAATCAGTGTACGTCCACTTATGTTGCTTTTTTTTTCTTCAGTGTTATTTAAAGACATAGGCTAATATTGTGAAGCTTCAATTTACCAAAGCAAAAAAAAAAAAAAATGCCAAACTGTAAGGAAGATAAGGTTACTACTTAAATAGGATGGCCTTCTCTCTACATCATTACATCCAGTGTACTGAAAAGTCGCATGACAGTAAATTTAAGATGTTTGGAATAGTAAACCGCCTTATATTAAGAATTGAGAAAGAATAAACAATTATAACTTGAAGAGGTCTTGTCTAATATGGGGTGTATCCTCCTTAGCACTGTCTTATGAAGATAGGAAAAACTTTCTTCTTCGCAGGGCGTGGTCTTCTTTCTGAGACCGCTTCAGACGAACATTAGCATTTTTATTTGTTGGAAGTCTTTCCAAACCATCAAAGCCGTTTCACGGGAAATATGAAACCGAATTACGATGCCAGTGTGAATTAACACCCCACCCCTAATAGGGAGGCGATAAAGTGTTAAATTTTATGTTCCAGCTCCTCTGCCGTGGGTACGCCTGTATTGGATAATCTCTCCGCCTTGGAGAAGAAAGGAGAAAGAATATTCATCGATTTCTTTCCAAATAATTTGTTATTTTAATAATAGACTTCAATAGGACATCATTAGAAAGACCCCTTCTAGGCTTCTACTCAAAATGCATGCGTTATAGTGTATATTGCGATACTTTTGAGAAGGGAGGGTATATTATTTTGTGCAGGTTGTTGAGTCTATGGGTGGGGGTGGTAAACAAGTTGAGTAGACGAACTTGTGAGACAGCGTTCACGTTGTGATACAAGAATATAAACGATAACCTTTACCTTAGTTAAGTGTCTGACTTTTCTACTTAGTGCGGTATAATTAATTAATTTAAAAAATTGTAATTAAGTATTTTTTTTTTTTGCCTTATCTTTCCAAGAGTCTTCCCACTATGATCTGTGCTTGGGGCGGGTGATGGAGGCACGTGCGCTAGACCATGACAACAACGATTTGCATGGTCTGGTGCACGGGGGTTCTGTTGTCCGTCCTCCGTCATGGGTTATGGTGGGAACTTAATATTGTGTTGTTGTTTTTTATATTGTACATGCCGTATTTTAATTTAAGACCTAATGCTTGTGGGCAACAGTGTTTTGATTCACTTTTGTTAGTTCCTGTCATTTTGTATGTTTTTATATATGATTTGACGAATAAAATCATGAAAATAATAATATTTATTTTCGCAGATTGGTCTCGTTTCTGGATTATACAGAAATCCTTACACTGTAGGTCTACTACGGGAAGGCGAAAAAGTACCAGACCTTGCAGCTCTCTCCCCACGGGAACTACTTCTCCGATGGGTCAACTATCACTTGGAAAAGGCTGGTAAGATGAACACACAGGCAATTCTCGGGAAGGGGGGGGGGCATTGTCATTACAAGGTGTACACCATGCACGTGTGAAAAAACGCGTAAAAGGGTTTAGCTGGTTTTCACGGTCGGGCGATGTACCCGCGTACAGTGAAAAGGGTATCAAAATCGCCAAAATCAGGGAAAAGGGGTATACTTTGAACAGAAGGTTGACTTTAAAAGGGTATCTTTTCAGTCTTGAACTCTTGTAGGGTATTCTGAGATCGACAGAAAATTACTTGTTTAGGGTCCTTTTGGAAAATCCATACACGCGCATGGTGTGCACCTTGTAATGACAGTGCCCCCCCCCCCCCCCGACGATCAAACGAAAATGTTACTCAAGATGTAAAAGTTCTAAATTCTAATGATTTGATTTGATTTATTTCATCTTATTTTGCTTTATTTTCAGTTTAAATCAAATTGGGTTGGAGTGGTAACTGCGAAGGTATACCCGTACATTGCACTTTCAGCAATATTAGAAAGTGAAAGGCCTGTGTTTGAAATCATTTTAAAAGTAAACTTTTCCATATCCAGCATAAGCAAGACAGATAGAAAGAAAGACGGAGAGAAAGAAGAAGGAGAAGAAGAAGAAGAAGAAGAAGAAGAAAAGAAGAAGAAGAAGAAGAGAAGAAGAAGAGAAAGAAGAAGAGAAAGAAGAAGAAGAAAAAAGAAGAAGAGAACAAGAAGAGAAGAAGAAGAAGAAGAAGAGAAGAAGAAGAAGAAGAAAGAAGAGAAGAAGAAGAAGAAGAAAGAAGAGAAGAAGAAGAAGAAGACGAAAAGACAAGAAGAAGAAGGAAGAAGAAGAAGAAGAAGAAAAGAAGAACAAGAAGAAAAGAAGAACAAGAGAAAGAAGAAGAAGTCAAGAAGAAGAAGAAGGAAGAAGAAGAAAAGAAGAAGAAGAGAAAGAAGAAGAAGAAGAGAAGGAGGAGTATGGAGGAAGAGAAGTAAAAGTAGAAGGTGAAGAAGGAAATGCAGGAGGAGGAAAAGAATAATGGAGGAAAAGAAGAATAAATAAAAGAAAAAAGAAAGCCTCGAAAGAAATTGAAGGAAAAGAAGAGGAAGGAGGATGACGAGGAGAAGAAGAAGCTGTTGCTCTAATACATGTATGCATGCTAAGAGGGTCAGAAGAAAAGTTGATACAGAATACCCTCATACATGTTCTGGCACCGAGACTAGTCTACATGTAACTCCTGTGTGAAATTTTAACCATAAAACATGTCTTCCGATGAAGAAGAAATTGTTAATTGTTTTTCTTCTTTTTCTATTATTTATTTTTTTCTTACGTACGTAGGAAGCGCTAAGCGAATTTCTAATTTCAGCGAAGATATCAGGGATTCCGAGGCGTACGCAGTGCTCATTTATCGCATAGCTCCTGACGCAGACATCGATTACCCAAAGAGAGTTCTCACAAATAACGTAAGCGTATCAAACGCTCACACACACACACACACACACACACACACACACACACACACACACACACACACACACACACACACACACACACACACACACACACACACACACACACACACACACACACACACACACACACACACACACACACACACACACACACACACACACACACACACACACACACACACACACACACACAAGTATATACATGTAATGTGTGTCGTGTGAGCAATTATTGGTATTCCTATTAAAATTCCTATCTGTTTTCTGAGCACATGTTTAACAACTTTTTCATCGAGTCATTCAGAGCACATGCATTCTTTCGTTTATCAGCGTACGTCCAGTACTTATGTTCACTACATTTAAGTCATGATTTTATTCATATTGGGCCAAAAGATCGTTGTTAAACAGGAAACAAAAATATACAACTCATGGTTTTTGACGTGTTCATTTACGCTTATGTTTTTACTAGTAAGATATTATCACACATGAATACGTCACATTTAGCATCCGGTGGACTTTATATTGCAACACGGTAGTCTATGGTGAAAACGGGAACGGTAAAAACGGTCACTCATAGATTCTTAGTTCTATAAAAGCACTAAATGATCACTTGAAAGTACATTTTCTACAGCTCCATTTTTAGACATTGTTAGAGATATTAATAACAAGGACCATAGAGCTCAGATTTCTTTTTTTTTTCTAACTGGAAACATACTGAAATGATGCATAATATCAATGTTACCTAGAAATGTATTAACTGAAACCTCAATTATTATTTTTGATTTCAATTTCGCCGAATACCGATGTACAAACTAATTTTATGAATGATTGTCTGCCAAAGTTTTATGTGATTTCTTGTGTTCCTTCGCCCATCTTCCTCTTTACTGTACCATCCCCACTGTCTCATCCTTTCAATGTGTACTACATCTTTGTCAATTCTGACAGGATCTGAAACAGAGGGCTGAATTGATACTCGCCAATGTGAAAAAAATTCTGGAGACAACGTTTCTTCAAGCGAAGGTAACTAATAAAATACATGTATGATTGTTTCGAAGCGATTGTGAGCACATACCCCCACCCAACCCCCAACCCGACATACAATCACACACACTCACTCACACACATACACACACACACACACACACACACACACACACACACACACACACACACACACACACACACACACACACACACACACACACACACACACACACACACACACACACACACACACACACACACACACACACACACACACACAATCCACACGCACACATCAAACGTTAATGATCGTATTTTGAATAACATATCGAGGACTCGTAAAAATATAAGTAAGTGGATCACGTGACCTTAAGATGTCGTTGTCTGAAATGTAAATTTTCTTTAGATTCTTATATTTATTGTTAAATTTGCTGAATCGTTTTGAAACAATCCACATGCAGAGATTTTGAATGAAATACATGAATTATCATAATTATTATCTAGGTTGTTTTGTGCACTTTTCACCACGATTGTTTAACTTTCTTTTGGTTTTATATAATTTCATCAAGTAACTGAATAATATTGAGAAAAATTAATGTTTTGTTTTCAAGAATTGTTGGAAATGCTCTAATCCAAAGTGACCTTTTCCTGAAGTGCAATATCTCTTAAGCTTCAAAATTGTTGTTAAATTAGCTGAAATTACTAGTTTTAAACGGCCCACATGCAGAGATTTTGAAATACATAAAACGTCATAATTATGGTTATTTTATGTTATTTTATGTTACGATTATTTTGAGCACTGATCGCTGCAATTGTGTTACATTTCTTTTGATTTCATAATAATGTTATCAAGTAACTGAATAATATTGAGAGAGAAATCGTGTTTTGTTTTAAAGAATTGTTTGAAATGCTCTTATTCTAAGATGCTCTGTAATTCTCTCTCACTTTATGGTTCTAAGGATGTCACCATGAAATATGAGACTGAATTTGGGGTTTGTCGCTACCCTGTATAATAATTATCCTGCTCTCGAACTGACTGAAGAAGTGGAAGAAATAGATCCTGTTGAGTTCGTTGGAACAAAAGAAGAAAAAAGTAAGCATATATACCATCATTAATTTTGATTACTTGAACTTGTTATCTAAGTGAGGATTTTATTTCGGTTTTTCATGCATAAATAGATTTCCAATATTTATGCTTTCTAAGCATGCTAAGATAGAACATGTAATACGGAACCCTCGGGATTACCATTTGCACACATGCAACTGAAATTCGTCTGTACAAAGCTTGCGCAGTGGAGTAATTTTAAACAGCCTACATGTAGATAGGGCAAGGGCGTAGGCTGGTTTGGGCATGGGGAGGTGCACATCTCGGGGAGGTGGAACAGGGAGGTGCACATCCAGTGGCGTACCGTGGGTCAGCTCATTGGGGGGGCACCCAGTCGCTCAGCCGAAATTGCATTTTCAGATGGTGGATTTTAAGCGCTGCGAACGCTAAGCGTGCAATAGGGCAGGGGACCCCTGTCAAGGTTTTTTTGTTGTTTGTTATTTTGTGTCAAAATGTTCCCCAATTCAATAATTTTGTAATAAAAAAATCGCCGTTTTAATGTATAGGCTTATCTTATAGTGAATATATGCATTGTATGTCATAAGTGTGTGAAAGCAAGTTCCGCGAGCGAGCGTAGCCGCGGCGAGCGGTTTGGAAAACTTTGAAATTCTAGACAAAAAGCAGTTTTGCAGGGCCCCTAGCCAGGATATTTCAGAGATGGGTGCGAATAATAAAAAAAATGGATCTATGACAAGGGGGACGGCTGCTATCCTAATGGATGGGTTCCAGGGTCCACCTTATAGAATTCCAAGCAGGGTCCCCTTCCCGGGTGGGAATAACGGAGCTCCGCTCACTGAAGCTCATGGCTAAACTAGCAGTTTCATTTTGTGGAATATTTGTTTGTATGTATGTCACTAATGGTGAAAAGGCAATTCCGCGAGCGAGCGTAGCGAGCGAGCGGTTTGGAAAACTTTGAAATTCCAAGAAGAAAAATACGTTTTGCAGGCCCGTACCTGTGATATTTCAAAGGAGGGGGTGCGTATATAAGTCAAGAAAACGGACCTATAACAGGGGGACGGGCTGACTATCCTAATGGATGGTTTCCAGGAGCCCACCTTATAGAATTCCAAGTAGGGTCCCCATCCTAGTTGGGGGGTCAGGGGTTCCGTCCCCTGACGCTCACTGTTTGTAGCAGTTTCACAAGGCTATTTTGTCTCTTTGCTAACACTATTTTTCTTTGAAATGGGCAGTCAACAATTACTAAACCACTCCATTTTTGAATATTGTTGTAACTTCTTTCGAAGGTATGAAATTTCTAGTCTGAAATACCGAAAAAGTGGTGGTGATTTGTCGGAGGTCAGGGGGCGGAGCCCCCTGAAGCTGAAGCTCGAGCATCAGTTCGATCGGTTTAATATATATATATTGAGACCTTTTGACAACACTTTTGTTTTTTGGAATGGACAGCTACAGTCGACAACAATAAAACAAAACACCCCCTCCCCACTTACGAATTGTTTGGCATTTCCACGTTATAAATTTATGTATTATGAACTGCTGATAGCAGATAATTTTCAAAATATGACGGTAATGTCGGGGGTCAGGGGTTAGGAGCCCCCTGAAGCTCATGGGTTCTAGCGGTTTTATGAGACTATTTTGACACCTGTCATCACTGTTTAGTGAAAGTTAGGGTCTACATTCAAGAATAATCAAAAACTTATTATAGAAATACGTTCTTTTGAACGCACCCCTCCCCCGGCTACGGTCCTGGTAATTCGAAATATTTCATACTGTAATGTGCATGCAAACAGAATTATGCAAGTGTTTATTCAGATCATACCCCTCTATTCGATTTGAATTAAATGCGTTGCAAGGGCACTCAGTGGCGAAACTGAATTTTACTGGAATGCAAAATGGTGCACACGCAAAAGGGGAAAAATTTCTGCACAAAATTGTTTGATTTTGATAAATGTATCTAAAAACTGCCTGCGCTATCGCTGGTTAATAATAGAAGCAATTCTACGAGCGACAGATTTTGAAGGGGGAAGTGATTCCACGGGGTGGTGGGGGGATATTCTCAGTCTAACACGATTAACAACGTGGGAACGCCTGAATATTCATACTGATGCACAAACCTATACTACCACTTAAATAGTTGTAGAACGTGTTTCTTTTCAAAATTAATATCCACATTTGCTCAGTCGGACTTGCGCCTGATGTTACATCGAGGAGTTTTGCAGTCATTTGACCAAACCGAACAAGTTTACCAACAAATTATTAATAAAACAATTGTCAGTTAAGTTTTAAAGAACGAGTAGTATTTAGCTGATTTCTGCTCGGTTCGACTCGAGTTTTCTTTTCTTCTCTATCCTTTTTTTTTCCTTCGTTTTTTTTTTTGCCGCGCGATTGGGCGGGGGGGCACGTGCCCCCGTCCCCCCCCCGTGTTACGCACTGTGCACATCTTAGGAATCTTAGGGAGGATGGAACTAAAGTTGAGAAATCAGGCGTGAAAGCAATAAAAAGGTTGGACAAATTTCTTTTTTGTAGTTAGGGTGGAACTCCTATGGGCTCTGACGGGGGGGGGGGGTGCAACCAGTGACCCCAGCTACGCCCTGTGTAGGATTAGGGCTACATTTTGATAAGTCATGCGAAAGCTTATATGAGGATGATTCATAGTACGGGAGCAGATCTGAAAAACGGCCTTGGATAGTGGACTTTCGTGCAAGCCCCACTACATCTCAAATTCTGGACCGATTAGGATAGTAGAATAGACCCTCTAGACAACGCTAGGTTACTTGTAGTAGTCAAATTGTGGTATCACTCAAAAGTTTATATGGCTTTGAACTTAAAGGGCACTTCTGCCAGAAATATCAAAAATATAGAAGTAATCTAAAATATTTGTGTATCTTATGCTGTTCGCTGGAATGAAATTCCTAAAAATGACATACAAGATTAGAATTAATATCTCTTTCAGTCTGCATAATATTTTTACACGATGACCCTTGATGACCCAATTAAAGTGTGAAAAGTCCAAATGTCAAATTATACAGGGCGCTAGAGAGAATGACACCTTACCATTGTTAATTCTTCAGCGATCATCGGCAAAATGATCTTGCCGTTTTATGTCATTTAGTTAGAACATCTTTTTGTCACAAATGATACATTCATGCATTTTGATAAGCATTTGGATCTAGGGCCATTTTTACTGAACAATGTTGATTTCCCAAATTTGATATTCTTGTACATTGACAGCGTCACTGAACTCAAGATAGTTTTCTAATGCGGAGTTCCAGTTAGAGATTATGAGTCAGGACATAGGCACTTTCGCTGCCCTTTCAATTGTCATTGAATTGTCTGTATGGCACATCTTTTTTTACCTGACGCGAGAATAATGTGTTCAGTGGATCGAATTTCGGGACGACATGGCGCTCAGGAATGTCCTTGATTTCAAAAAGTCAATACCTGAATAAACGCGGTATTTGATATATTTTTGTGGGAAAGAATGTTTCTAACCATGAAACAAAAAACAGTGATATTTTGTCATGATTGGGTGACGATTTTCTGATCGCGAGTGTTTGCATTCTTTGTGGGCCTGTATAATTTTGGTGAGTCATTTCTCTTTATGTCAAATTTTTTTCCATATAAGTGCCTCAAATAATTGTATTCTATAATTGCGTTGGTTAAAGTAATTTCATAGTTAGTGTTTAATATGTTTTATAAGAAATTGTGTATATTCTGGACAATTACATGATTTTTTCTGCACCTAATTTCAAAAGGTTAAAGCTTATATATTCAATATACGATGCGAACCGAAATTACAATATTAGACGATGTATTGTTTACACATATATCCAAGATTTGAGTAGGAAGGCACCACATTGTTAGTTTGACTTGAGTTCCAAATAATTTCATTATCAGTCATTGTTTCTTTGAAATTAAAGACAAACTAGCTGTGATTCTTTAAGTAGTGAGGAGCATTGAGCAAATTCAGGAAAACAGTTTTGGGAGGCTTGTTTACGCGCACATCCGCCAACCATGATTGTCCTTGTGCAATAACACCAGGCATTATGTACCTTTAATATCACTTTTGAGGTACAAGCCGTATAAATTAAAAGAACAATATGCCGTTTGTTATGAATACATCTTTGATGACAATATTCAAATAACCTATTTGTTACTCGAGATGAATTTTTCTATTGGAGGATTGAACTCATTATATTCTTAAGTGTTTGTTCCATGTTCTATGAATTGCACGTACTTGTGCGACCTTCCAATTCAATGTGAGCTTTGAAGTGTTTTTAAAATTCTGTGTAGATGCTTAATTTCTGTCTCTCTAAAGTAGGATTAGTGGAAATAGTTATTGTACTAAACATTTTCCTGAAATGGTATCTAGAATTTATCCCAAAACGGCAATGCTGCCGAACTTTGATGATAATCACAGACCATTTTCACGCAGTATGTATATATACAAAATTATGTACATGTATTTACCGGTAGTATAGACACGGGGGGGGGGCGATATAACATTGTGAAGTTTATTATTGGTCTGAAGAGGAGGATTGGGGTGAATTATTCAAAAAGTTTTTTATTCCAAACACACAAATGTATGATAGGTATAGGGTTTCTTTATCCGAAATGAAATAAGTTTCAATACAAATTGAAATACAAATTGCCAGTATTTTGATCCCCCGAACAAGGAGTTGAAAAAATTCTTTCGGATAACGAACCTTCGAATAACGACCTGTAATAGAACATTGTGGCGACAAATTGGTAGCAATCACAACAGAAGTATACAGTTTGAAACTGTGTTGAACATTGAAAAGAACACACACAAACTCTGAGTGTAAAAGTAATTTTATGATTTATGGAGGTGTTGTTGAATAACGTAAAAATTGTGCAATATTAAATACCATTTGAAAGTATTAAGGACAATAATACCTTAACTGTAACTTATTCGAGCTGTGTTTTGATGTTGGTCCGTCTGTAAAAAAAAAAAAAACACGAGTCGTATTTTTTTTTCAATGAACTGAAAAATAAAGACTCGTCTTGACTACATGAGTTTCTGATATTCAGGATATAAGTTAATTTTCGATAATGCACATTCACTTCGTTTATTTTCATGACAATAATCATACATAGGATTGTGCAGCATAATTGTATAGAGGTATTGTTCTGTTTTCTGTTGACTTTTAGTACATTTTATATGCTGCATCTCGTATCAACGACATGTATTGGCGACAGTCGAATTGGTAATGAATGCGCAAGTGATTAAAACATGGCGTGTACTCTAAATTAGAGACAGGTGTTAAATTTTCACATAGTCAGAGTAAACATGTTCCATAAAACAGTGTTAAAATATTTCCAACTGATATTATTTTGAAATCAGATAACATTTTTATTCCTGTACATCTCCTTAGGCCCTACGCAATTATAACGATCAGGGTTTTTTTTTTTTTATCAAAATATAGCTCATTTACCAAATCTGTAGCGATTTTTACATACGCTTTGAACAAAGCAGAAATCTCTGGTATCAACAGACTTAAAGAACTTACAAGTGACGTCAGAACACAGTCATTAAACTCTTTCAACACTTTATGAAAAGGGATATAATGTTGTTATTTTTATTTCACAAGTCTACATGCGCAAATGACAAGAAAGACATAAAAGAGAATTTTTATAAATAAACTGAATGAGAATTTAAATTGTCTTGACGTGAATACAGGCAAGAGTTATTAGAAATAGTGGAGTGTAGTGAGAATGCTTCACGTTTAGACATTAGGTTTAAGGACATCTAGTGGAGTATTTTCTGAAAATGTAGATAGATATATAGTCGAATTTAAGATAATTTTGAAAGTAGGAGTGATGGATTGTGTGTATGATGTGGTGTACACAAGAGGGAAACATAACGATATATGGCTTAACATAGTATCAGCAGCAGAAGCAGCAGTAGTAATAGTGGTGATGATGCAGTAATGATAATTCAGATTGTGCGGATTTTCTGAGGTGTCCTGTTATTTTCCAAAGTGATATGTAAAAAAAAAGTAATGGAACCGTTAGTGGAATCATTACATTATTGGTTAATTGATAGAATTTTACGAGGAAAATAAATGACCAGGGAAAGTTTTGTTTTCTTAGTGAGGTTGTTTTTCTCGGACATTTTTATGGCGTGAACAATTTGATATGTTTATCAGTACAATTAGATCATGATCAGTGATTTTAATCATTCAAGTTAATTCTGTTTAATCACGCTTGATATACAATCCAGATTTTTGAGACTTGAGATTTCAGATCTTGCGACTATACTTTCTTGTTGTTTATCAGTTTGTTTCTTTGTGACCCAGGTTTGGATTTATTTTTTTTGTGTGATACCTTATAATGTACATATTCCTAAAACTTCCAAAGGACCATGTATAGAAAAGTCCGCTGTATAGAGTTGTTTCAAATATGAATTTCATGCATGTAACTGCTTTGAGAGTTTTTGAGAGATGATGCTTTCATGAAAAAGGTGTAATTTCCACAATATCCCAAATTACTGCCCTTCATGAGGAACGTCATGAATTAAAGTAACAAACGTATCCACTTCATTTTTTTTACGTAATCAGTCCAATCCATTAAGAAAAAAGCATTGTACAGTATGTATAATGTATAAGCAATTTATGCTTACAGAAATGCAGTGAAATATATTGTTTATATTATTTACAAATATTTACAGACAACGCCGTTTTGGCCTACAGGGGTTACACTGTATAAACACCACCATATATAATGATTTATAATGATATAATAATGATAATAATAATGATCATCATCATCATCATCTATCATCATCATCATCCTTATATCATTATCATCATCGAATGGAATTCTTATATGCTCTAAAATCATTCAATAACGTATATAATATGATGATGACATATCATTATTATTGAACAATAATTCCAGCAGGAGTATTAAATGTCTTCCTTTGATTGCAAACGTTCGAGACATTTCAGATATCACGTAAGCAAAAAATGCTGCTGAGAGAAACTCCCTGTCAATTTTCTGTGGTAATTTATTTTCCGTGTGAAATTGTTTTCGGGATGTGGTGATTCTACTCGCCTTTGTATTAATTTCAATTGTAATTCGTGGCGGGCTGTTGCATAAAAATTAACAGCAAATTATCTTGGTTAGTATGAATATCCTGTTAGCATGATTTTACCATTCATTCCCACAGGAAAAAAATCTCCAAAATAAATAATAAAATAAACCTTAAATAACCGGAGTTTTTTCTGGATAAGTTTTATGCAATAGTCCTAGTAAAAGGTACAGGTACCGGAATGAATTAATACTATCAGTGTCGGTAAATTGTACATGACGTTTTGAAACAGTCATGAAAATTTACCAGATGTGATTGTAGTCGTTTTCTGAGATAGATATATATTTCATCAATTGGAGATGTTGCATATTAAAAATATTATAACAAGGTAGTCATGTCCGCTAACTTAGGTGCCTTGTTGAATAACCCTGTACAAGCAATAACAGTTTTGTGTGTGTGTGTTTAAGGGTTAGAAAAATAACTTTCCCAAAAAATTATCATGCTATCCCTACTCAAATCTTGGATTGTATTTGGGCAAACAATACCTGTCTATGTTGAAATTTCGATAGGCATTGTTAATACATGTATTAGTATCTTGAACAATTTCATGCGAATGTAGCTTTAACCTTTTAAAAATTAGGGCGAAGAATCATGTGATGTCACTATTACATATATAAAACACGCAATAAATTTGTTTTACAAACACAATTAAAAATAAATCATTTTTAGCTACGTATTGGAAAGAAAACTTGAAAAGAAAATCACTTCACCAAGATTTTTACAGGCCAGAAAGACGTGAAACACCTGCGACGTGAATATTGTCACCATAATTGACATAATATCACTGTTTTTTTTTTTGTTTTCATGGTTAGAAAATTCTTTTCCCAAAAAATTATATCATAAATACCGTTTTTTTTTCAGTATTGCCGTTTGAAATCAGTGTCATTTT
The DNA here is from genome assembly GCA_001188425.1 of Eucidaris tribuloides. NCBI lineage: Eukaryota > Metazoa > Echinodermata > Echinoidea > Cidaroida > Cidaridae > Eucidaris > Eucidaris tribuloides. Next base: position 17,105 of record JZLH01S0162971.1, read on the forward strand.
CCTGAGGCCATGTCGTTCCCAAATTCGATCCATGGAACACATTATTCTCGCGTCAGGTACATGTAGGTGTACCATAGCAGAAAAATTTCAATGACAATGAAAGGGCAGCGTATATGCCTATTGTCTGCCAGCATAATATCTCTTGGAACTCCGCATTGAGAAACTATCTTTGGTGTTCAGTGGACCCTGCATGTACAGAAGTCGCAAATTTGGAGAATCAACATTGGCTCAGAAAAATGGCTCTAGGATCCAAAAGCCTTATCAAATATCAATGAACATGGTATCATTTTGTTGACAAAAGATGTTCTTAACTAATGACATAAACATCAGATCTTTTTGCCGATGATGTTGAAGAAATTAACAATGGCAGGGTGTTGCATTCTCTCTAGCCACACTGTATAATTTGAATGTGGACTTTTCACCTATAATGTGGCGTCATCAAGGGGGTCATTCGTAAAATATATTATGCAACTGAAAGTTGATATTAATTCTATCTTTGTATTGTCATTTTTAGGAGATTTCATGCGAACAGCAGAAGATACAACAAATTATTTTGAGTTTCTCTATATTTTTGATATATCTGGCGAGTGTCCCTTTAAGTTCAAAGGCTATAATTTTGAGTATTACCACATTTGACTATACAAGGTACCTAGCGTTGTTCTATAGGGTCTATTTACCATCCTATCGGGTCAGAATTGAGATTAGTGTGGGTTGCACGAAACTTTTATTTTCGGGTCCGTGCCCCGTACTATTCGAATGTATATCAGAGGCTACTGCAGTTGAATTAAAGGTAAATGACATGATTGGGGGTAGTCCTCAACTTGAGCTGAAACTACTGTAGAATCAAGTAAACAATGTAAGGATTCTCCTGTGAAAATCTTGTAGTCAAACGTTGATTCATTCTAAAATACTTATTTCAATATCCTCGTGGCAGGCAAACCTGTTGTGTGGCTCTCTATGGGTCTTGTTTTTATCGTGCCCCGATAAAATTAAAATACTAGTATGTTCATGCTTGATTCTCCTTAAGTAAACAAATTAGAGATAATCCTTCAGCTGGGAGATCCACTCCAGCTAGTGTATAGTTGGCATATATTTAATCATTTGGTTCTCGAGGCATTTTCAATGTTCCAATCATGTCACTAACCTTCGATTTTAGTGAAATGCAAGCTAACAATACAGTATTAAAAAAACTGGGAAGAGTAAGTTTTCAGTATATACCAACAAAATACAGTAGCGTTTGCACAATTATTTGTGAAATACTTCCGATTATTGAAGCAGGGTTGCATGGGTGCTGTAGAAACCTTTTTTTAATGGGGGGGGTGCACCTGAGAATATGATGGATGGTGATGAATAGATAGATAGATAGATAGATAGATAGATAGATAGATAGATAGATAGGATGGATAAATGGATGAATAGATAGATAAACAGATAGATTCGAATTATATAATGGATTTATCCGTCTGACTGTGTGTGTATGTGTGTGCGTGTGTGTGTGTGTGTGTGTGCTGTGTGTGTGTGTGTGTGTGTGTGTGTGTGTGTGATGTGATGTGTGTGTGTGTGTGTGTGTGTGTGTGTGTGGTTGTGTGTGTGTGTGTGTGTGTGTGTGTGTGTGTGTGTGTGTGTGTGTGTGTGTGTGTGTGTGTGTGTAAGTATTCGTGTATTTTAAGGTTTTTTATTGATTACAGTCAGAAATTTACTGTATATTCTTCCACGTACTGATTTGACGTAGGCCTATGACGGACCCCCATTTTTCCAAGCTTCCACGTTTTCAGGAGTTTTAAACCATATGTTTCTGATGTACAAAAATGATTGATTGTAAAATTGTTTTTAGATGGTTGAATAAAATGACGAATGATGAATAAATGGATAGACAGATTAAATAATTAGATGGATACATTGATAGATACATTACATGCATACATACATGCATACATACATAAATACATACATACATACATACATACATACATACATACATACATAGTACATACATGTACATGTACATACAGTATACAAATATACAAAATTAACCAGAACAAAATGGGCAATTTGCATGCTACTGTTACAATTAATATGACCATGTCTTTATCTATTACATCACATTTCACCCTTTTAATATAATGTCTTTCATTCATCTACTTTGACTTTGTCCGCCTATGTGCAAGTTGAGAGCCTGGGCATTAGATCCAATGTTCATCATGTCACTCTCAGTAGGGCTGCCACTCAAAATGTTAATTTCTCCCTACGCCGCATGCGTATTTTCTCCTACGGACACCAATTTTCCCCTACGTCTCAATGACCCAATTTTCCCCTACGAACCTATGTTTTCCCCTACAAAAATCCACTTTTCCCCTACGAAGGTACGTTTTCCCCTACAAAATAACCTTAGTAAATGCAATAGATTGATCATGATTTCTTCGCCGGAGATGGACAAAACGGACGTATACGGAAATTCTTTGAAATTTTTCGGGGATTTAAGAATATTTCTGAAAATTATCAAAACCCCCCTACATCCCCTACAAAGCATCAAGACCCCCTACTTTTCCCCTACGGAAGGTTATTTCCCGGTAGGTATCCCCTACAACCTACGGTTGGCTACGGGGATTTCCCCTACAAGTCGTATCCTTGGTAATCAGGGATAGGCTTATTGGTTGTGTCGCTGCCTGGAAAGCAGTATAGATGACAGAATCGAGTCCCATGGTTCTTGTTTTCTGACACGTTTGTTAAATTATAAACACTACACACACAAAATAAGTTCCCCCTTTTTCAAAATTCCATAACTTTTTAACGAAATGGTTTTTGACAATTTTTTTTGGCAGGAGTGTTTCTGCACTCATTGACTAACCTTTGTGTGAAAATATGATTGATCCGTCAAGTCATGCATGAGTGAGCACACAGTAAGGTGTAGATGTCACTTTTCAATATTCACAGAAGTCATTTTGGGGGATTTGTGATTCAGGCTATTGGAAAATTCTGTTTCTGATGAATAATTTAGCGCTATTTCTCTTAATCATCTATCGTTTGACCCTCTTACACCTTCCCAGACACTTTCCACATATTTTCGGTTCAGTATGCTCAATTAAAAAAATGGTCATCCTTCCTAAATTTTGAAATTATAAAATCCATTAAGTTGATTGAAAAAATTGAAATCGGATATTTTTCCGCAAAATGTATCAGCACATGTTGTACAAACATAAGAGAATGTAACCATGTCATGGTTGAGTGAACACACTTTATTAATAAAGCAAAATATACAAGTTTTTACAATTATTTTGGCATAATAAATGACTCCTGTGACTTTTGAAAAGTGACAATTTTGCCTTTAATTCATGCTCACTCATGCATGAACTGACGGATCAATCTCATTTTCACACAGAAGTTTTACAATAAATGTAAAAATATTCCTGCAAAATTTCTTTGCTCAAATTTGTTTTGTTGAAAAGTTATGGTATTTTGAAAAAGGGGGAACTTACATTTTTGTGTGGTGTTTAGATGATCAGTTGTGATCTTGAAAATACAGAAAGCTTCATATGAATAAGTCTTTCAGATTTCACCTCTGTAATAATCTCATTCATCTTTTATTGTTGGTTTTCATCAGCTTTGTGGGCATGGATGAATAGTCTGGGTGTCTTTCCGTCCGTCTGGACCCGGTACCACCTTGCGGACGGGCTGGTCCTTATAAAGGTAGAGTGGCGGCTGCCCCAATATTGTTTTCAAAGTAATCAAATTCATGGGGGCGGTGTAGAGCCCTGCAATGTCAAAATTCCCGCAAATGTCATAATTCGTCAAGAGCAAATATCTTAATTCCTGCATAATACACATCAACTGCAAATGTCATAATTCCCGCAACTTCAAAACCAAGTAGGGGTTGAAAGTCAATATCATTGCTTTGCCAGATAACACAAATGATTTGTAACGAATATCCAGTTTGCCAGAGGGGCCACTAACTGCCATTACAAGGTGTACACCGTGAAAAAAACGGCCGTAAAAAGGGTTGCTTTTCACGGTCGGTCGATGTACGCGCGTACAGTGAAAAGGGTATCAAAATCCCCAAAATCAGGGGAAAAGGGTATACTTTTAGCAGGAGGTTTACTTCAAAAGGGAGTCTTTTCAGACTTGAATACTTGTTTAGGGTATTCAACAGAGGGTTAACTTTAAAAGGTATCTTTTCAGACTTGAATCCCTCTTTAGGGTATTCTGAGATCGACAGATAATAACGTGTTTAGGGTCCATTTTGAATGTCCATACACGCGCATGGTGTATACCTTGTAATGACAGTGCCCCACTCCCCCACCCCGGGCCAGTTTGTTATAAAACTAAAATGTCATTAAATATCTGATTTATTTTCTAGGTTTTTGATAAAGTTAATCCCGACATCGTTGAATGGGAAAAGGTTAACGAGAGGCCATTCCAAAACGATAGTACTGGACACGCAAAGAAACTGGAGAATTGTAACTACTGCATCGAGCTCGCCAAGACCCTCGGGTTCTCTCTTGATGACGACATCAGTGGAGAAGACATTCTCAATTGCAAGCAAACAACCATACTTGGTAAGATATTGATATCAGATAGATAGATAGATAGATAGATAGATAGATAGATAGATAGATAGATAGATAAACAGATAAAATGGACAGATAGATAGATAGACAGATAGATAGATAGATAAACAGATAAATGGACAGATAGATAGATAGATAGATAGATAGATAGATAGATAGATAGATAGATAGATACATGTACATACATACATACATATATTCATACATACATTACATACAAACATAAAGAAGAGAATTTTTAAGGTATATAATGGACTGAGCAAACTTTTAAACTGATGTGTGTTGAGTTGAGTTGAGTTGAGTTTATTTACTGCATATTTCAAACAAATTACATGAAATCAATTTCAGAATAATACATTTTCCATTTACGCAATTAAATATAGTAGAAGCAAATTAAATGTACGAGATAAATACAGAGGTAAATGAATACATAAATAACATATTGCATGATTTCATAACGAAGGTAACTGCAGACAAATGATGGGATATGCAGAAGGCTACCGTTTTAAGCAGAAGCTTGAGCAGACGGCGGCCTTCTAAAGATGCAATAGATTTAAGGCAGTACAACGTCATTTTCAGAGGAGGAGCCTTAGGGATTGTAACAGTGTAAGGTGGAATGTGTTGAGAGTGGGTGCATGTGCTTGTGCTTTGGCAGACGCGAAGTAACTGTGTGTGTATAATTGAACAGCACTTGCATACAAATCCTTCCAATCAAATTGAGAACGACTGAGTTCGGAGAGTTGGATAATTTCAAAATGTGCAAAATGTGTTTAGCACATTTCTAGTAGTAGTAGTAGTAGTAGTAGTAGTAGTAGTAGCAGAGATTAATTTGTTGTTTCATTTTAATTTTCCTCAAGCTCCTGCCCAATCAGAGCTTCTGCCTAAATTTTTCCAAGCTCTCGCCCGATTAGCAACTTCTACCCGAATTGACTCATGAGCAGCTTTTGCCCGAATTTTTCTCGAGTTCCTGCCCCATAGATAAGCACTGCAAGAAATTTTCTCCAGCTCCCGCTCGATTGTGATTAGGCTACAGTTTGTGGAAACTGAAGGGCAAAACATATTTTGGTCTCGATTATTTATTGTCGTAAACTTATTACCTCAATTTCAAGTTGATTGATAATCAAACTTTAGTTCTTTTTCATCAACTTACATGTACCAAATTTTTCTACTGATATTGCCCGAATACTGTGTCGTTTTTGCCCCGAATTTTTACATCGTGTTTGCCCAAATTTTGCGTTTGGATTTCATTATTAATTTATATATATATTTTTTTGGGGGGGGGGTGGTGGCAGGGGCGCAAATCCAGGGGGACAGGGGGACATGTCCCCCGACGATTTTGTAGGTGTGGACACAATATCAAATGTCCCCACTTGAGGGACCGAAAAATTTATTTTCTCAAATCCAAGCTCATGTGAATGATCGTGGGGAG
>JZLH01S0162986.1:6957-20231 GCA_001188425.1 Eucidaris tribuloides
TAAAAAAAACAACGAAAGACATTCAGTCAGATTCTGTTATTGGTGTGATATATGACCTTTAGGCATAAAGCTTTCAAATGAAAAAAAAAACACCCAAAACTAAACTTGGGCTTTAATGAAACCAGAATTCGTTTCGATATTTTTCATTTTCTTGTGTGTTTTTTTACCTTTCTTTAATATGCCGAAGACACCTTTGTGGTTAAAAGTTGTATAACTAAGTTGCTACGGTCTGGGCTTTACGTGAAGGAGAAGTGACTTAATGGAAAACACTCTTTCTTCTCATACCAGAGATTCTTGGTTCGGATCCACCCCATGGTGTGTGTGTTCTTGGTTAATGATAGGCTATCCCTTATGCAGACTTGGACACAAATAGAGCAAACAATCCCTTCCGCTCGAAGGCAATACTTGCGAATATAGTCATATCTATGAAATCTCAAGATTGATTATAATTTAGAATTTGAATAGTGCACGAGCACTAGCCTCCTGTTTAGCCTGTATGTCGGTTGGGAATAGTATTATTTCAACATTTGCCTACATAATATTGAATGAAATGTGTCATAATGTAGCAAAAATGCACATGGCACACGTTTGTTATTCTTAAAGAAATTCCCCATATGATGGTGAAGAACCCCATGCAGGGCCAGGGTCTGATGGTATATAGGCTAGTAATTTATTTTTGTATGGGATATCAGATAATTAAAAAAACCTAAAAATTCAAAATGTAATGGTCAATATAATCCCAATAAATCGATGGTCTACGGATAGCTCCTAGAGTCTGTTACAGGTTCTTAAAATTGCATTTCTCATTATATTACTCAATGTTAAGTTTACGCATTCAAACTGTATGTGAAAAACTAATTAATAACTGACTAATAATATCAAGACAAATGTAGATAAATTTAATACTCTCAAAGTGAAGGAGGGCGTTATTAATTTCTATTAATTTAATATAATTTCAATTCAAGTCAATTTCAATTTATTGGTCCAAGATGGAAATTCATTGCGTTTACATGCATGCAAATACAATTACAAAATTCACATGAACAGCAAAGAAATAAAAAAAATACATTTACAAGCAGCGAGTAATACATAATACCTTATTTACAACACGAAGTTTGTTAGTTTCGGATTTAATACGAAACAAAATCATGCAAACAAACAAGAAAAAAAAAGATTTATTGACGCCCCAGCTTATCAGTAATGTTAAGCAACATAATTTTGTGTGATTGAGAAAAAAAGCAAAAAGGAACAAAAATTGATTGACGGTATTTTGTTACATTCACATTTTCAATGAGAAAGAGCCTGTATCAAGCCATTGGCAGTTTAAATTGTTACATTCAAATTTGCAATGAAAAAGAACCTGTAAGCCTATTAAACAATCAAATCCAAGTGAATAAAAACTTCATTAATCCTAGGCTTGAACGATAACAAATTATAATATTAATTATACAGTATGGGAACTTATACGCTTGAATAAATTATACAAAATATAAACACATTTAACCAATATTTCATTATAAGAATAACATGACTCAATTAAGATTATACTTCCGGCGCACAGATGTATGGGACCCTTTTCTATAAAGCTGTGATCTCCTACGTATATTCAGCAATGATTTTGACAAATACATATATCTCCCCAAATGGCGGCGCTGCTAAAGTTTGACGTCAGTAGGGCAATGTCATTGTTGTGTAAATTCATGTGCGTGACTTCAAGCACAGCATATCTTTATTGATTACCCCTTTCTGAGAAATTAGATAACATCACAACTCATACTTAATAATTGCACGCAACTTACTTCTATATATTGGCTGTTCTTCTTGTCTGATTGCGTGCAGTAATAAACAATGCTTTGTGATAAGAAATAAAGAAATGGGAGCTTTATTTACTTAAATTCTGTCGACTAGTGGTAAACAGGCGACGTGTATGTGTAAATATTTACAGTGGACTTTGTTCGTTGGTATTGGTTCTTATATTCCTATTGTCTAAAAGCAACAGGGATTCAATAGGGATACAACCAATAATATAATTATAAATACACTCTATGATCACAAAAGTAATTGTGCATGAACCATCAAACTTGCAATTATGTATAATACATTCAACCAAACGAGAAAGGGGAAACTGATCAAAGTTAACAAAATTCAAATGGTACGGGATTTAATGCGAACTTTCACGATGATGTCCGTAAAAATTGCAAAAATTGAGCACTGAAATTTTGATGAGCATATAAATCCTGTTGTAGAGTTTAATTAAACAGTGAACACATCAAATCAACAAAAAAAGTGCGATTGATTTTGGAGTTTATAGTAAATATACTGGATCATAGTATTATACTTTTCATGACTAGCTAAGTTTTGTCTGAGTATCTAAAACAATAATCCACCTTGGATGCAACTTTATTTTAATTTCACATTTAGTTGCTGTAACGTATAAACCAGACGTGGAATCTAAGGGGACAACTACAGAGAATGCTTCTACATTTTGATACGGTGATGGTGATAGTAGAAGGTTTAAACCATATCACTTCGTTCGTGTTAACGTCCAAGCACTGACCTCCTTTTGTTTGGTGAGTAATTTATGTAGGCCTGTATACACGAGGTGTGTCAGAAAAGTTCCAGGACTGGTGCCACCAGAAATGTTTCTAATCTAAACTATAAAATACAAGTTTCCCTTCTAAGTAATCCCCCTGGATTCCAACGCACTTTCCTCCCTTCTCTATTACGACTCCGTGAACTAGGAATAGACCAGTTTACTAATACATTTAAATTAATGGATTTCTTCCTTGTAGACCTGATAATTAGCTATTCCATAAGCATATTTATAATTAAATACACTTCAGTAATTGAAATCCAACTTGCATATAGGCCTAAATTAAAGTTTTTGTCTATGGGACAAGCTCCGGGCATTTCTGCATGGGAATTTTGTTTAAATTCACTGCCACGATTCAGTGGCATATTAATATTGATAATCGTTATATAATATAAAGTGGCTAATAAAGTATTTGAATCATGTTTGCAATGGCTAATTTAATGGAACTACTTTTGTTTGTTTTACAGACAACGTTGGACAAAATATCCTAAACATGGCAGAACAAACCGTGTTGGAGATACCAACCCTTGGACGACCCATGCAGCTGGGCATGCTGTATGATTGTCGAAGTGACAACCTGATTCCTGGGCTAACGCTCTGGGATCACTCTATTCTGCAAAATTATCGAGACGTTCGATCCCAGCAGGGAACGCAGTTCGAAATTATTTCATCAGATGGGATAGATGACAAGGCAACTGCTCTTAAAGTTGATGCATCACTAAAAGCCAGTTTCCTCGTCGGACTGTTGAAGGTGCAAGGCTCCGCTAAGTTCCTGAATGACACGAAGTCCTCCCAACATCAGTCTCGCTTGACGCTTCATTACAAAACGACTACCACGTTTGAACAGTTGACAATGAAACATCTTGGAAGGCACAATGTTCAGCATCCGGATGTCTTTGAGCAAGGTACTGCAACGCATGTTGTAACAGGTGTGCTGTTTGGGGCTCAGGCTTTCTTTGTTTTCGACAGAGACTGCACGAGTGAGGAAAATGTCAAAGACATACAAGGACATTTGCATGGCAAGATTAGAGTGTTACTTTCCACGGAAATCGATGGGCGCGGATCAAACCAAGAGAGTGACATTCAGAAAGATGAGAAGATACAGTGTAAGTTTCACGGTGATTTCACCCTAGAGAAAAATCCCACAAATTATGAAGAGGCGGTTACTGTTTATAAGAAACTACCTTCAATGCTTGGGAGTAACGGGGAAAACGCAGTGCCGATGAGAATCTGGCTTTACCCCTTGGAAAAGCTAGATAACACAGCAGCCAAAATGGTGAGACAAATCAGCGTCAACTTTATCAGTCAATCACAGGCTATCATAGAGGGGCTTGAAAACTTGCAGGTAAAATGTAACGACATGATCAAGTGCAATGTTTGCGCATATTTTCCCCAGTTCCCTGATAAAGTAAATACTTTGAAGAAACGTCTCCTCGAGTACAAATTGTTGTTCCAGCAGAACCTGTCAAAAGTGATACCCACTATTAGAGGCGGCGGTGAAGAAGAGCAAACATTGGCAGACATTCTCCGCAAGTCAGTGCATTCGCCATTCGGTTTGCAACAAGTGAGTGACTGGGTCGCAAGCAAAGAGAAGGAGATGAACGTCGTCAAGGCTTACATGAAACTCTTTGCCGAGATTCAGGTCGTCAAAGCTCCTTCTGATTTGGATGAGATTGTGCTAGATCCCTCGGTGGAATACGTCATGTGTTTTTCTTTCCCTCTTGCTGGTCGTGATGAGTACCTCGAAGCCTTGTCCCAATATCTCGAAGCACCACATCCCCATGCGGTCGGTACTACGAGCAGATGGTTTGATGACAAATCAACATCAAAACTTAGCAGATGTCGAGCAAGAAATTTTGCAGAATTCCATCGAGCTAACAAGAACATTGGTAATATTGCTTTTGCAGTGACAGGTTTCGGAGATTACAACAATGCAACCGGTAGCTCGGTCTGTTTGTATGAGGATGGAGCGCTTATCGCTGATGATTTTGAACCACCAGGACTACCACAGAAACCATATTCATCCTACCAGTCTCACAATGAAATCACCCTTGAGTGGCAACCCCCAAAATGTGGCGCTGACGAGGTGAAGTACTATCGAATGAAATACCGAAAGGTAGAGCCAGGACCTAATACAGGCTATTCCGATTGGGTGGAAGTTCATACAAGTACCAGTAACAGGTGCATGACTGTCAATGACTTACAGCCTTTCACTTGTTACCAGTTCCAGGTCGCTGGTGCTTGTATTGCTGGGTCAAGTGACTTTAGTGACATCACTGAGCCATGCGCAACCCTTCCAGCTAGTGCTCCGACAAATGTGGCGGAACGTGGAACATCTGCGTCAACTCTAACCATCGTATGGGACCAGCCAGCAGTAGTGGCTGAGGGCGTAAAGATAGAACATTACATGATCAAGTATATACAACTCGGAGGGCCATCCGATCACAACCCCGAAGGTCAGGTAGTGACAAGAAACACTAATGATCTATCACGTTTCTACACAATTGAAGATCTTCAAGCTGACACGGCATATAGAGTATGGGTAACTGCTCTATGTGGGGATGCTGGAAACAGTACGGAAAGTGACCCAGTTGAGATGATCACAGTTTCAGTTCACACACCTTCCAAATACGTCGAAGATATTACCAAGGATGCAAAGATTCTCACACAGGGTTGCGAGTCTACAGGAGAACCAACCATCTTCGAAATTCCCTTGACTCAAGATGCAGCGACTTCGGGTGGAATGTACCGCAGTTACACCTTCGATAGAACAATACTGACTGAAATGGTAAGCAAGCACAAGGTGATAATGGTAGTTGGCGCAACAGGGGCCGGCAAAAGTACCCTGATCAACGGGATGATCAACTACATCCTCCGCGTCGACTGGAAGGACCGATTTCGGTTCAAAATTGTTGACGAGAAGGAAATTCAGACACAGGCACACAGTCAAACCCAATTCATAACATCATACACTATCAGGGAAAACAAACATCATAGCATTGACTACAAGCTGACCATCATAGATACACCAGGATTCGGAGATACGAGAGGCATCGAACGTGATAAAGCCATCATCGATCAAATACGGGAATTCTTCTCTTCCCCCGCATCTCACTACGTGGATCATATTGATGCCATTGGTTTTGTGGCCGAAGCGTCACGGGCACGCCTCACTCACACTCAGCGATACGTTTTCGATTCCATTCTCTCCATATTCGGTAAGGATATATCACCCAACATCGTACTCCTTATCACATTCTGTGATGGACAGGACCCGCCGGTTATGCAGGCAGTCAAAGAAGCTGGAATCCCATTCAACGACACCATGTTTAAATTCAACAATTCGGCGCTGTTTGCCAAAACTCAAACGCCTTCTGCAGGACCAAAAGATAAGGTGAGTGCCACAGGTGGTCAGGCGGATACCTTCAACTTTGATGAGATGTTCTGGAAGATGGGGACCAAGAGCATGTGGAATTTTTTCGACAAACTCGATAAAATGGAACCAAGGAGCTTGACCCTTACCAAAGAGGTCCTGAAGGAACGCGAGTGCCTAGAAACTGCTGTGAAAGGCTTGGAGCCTCAAATTCGGGTTGGACTGTGTACACTGGAAGGGTTGCGAAATGAGCAACAAATTCTCGAGCAACACGAAGCAGAAATCGAGGCCAATGCGTCTTTTGAATACGAGGTCGAAGTTCCGAAAAGCAGACAGATTGAAATCACTGAAAAATACATAACAAATTGCTCAAAATGTCATGTTAGCTGCCATTACCCGTGTGAACACGCAGATGATAAGAATAAGAAACACTGTGCCGCCATGGATTCAAAGGGTTTTTGCAAAGTGTGTCCGGGAAAGTGCGTGTGGAATATCCACTTCAACCAGAAGTACAGGTTTGAGTACTACACAGAGAAGGAGACGCGAACTTACGACGACCTCAAAGAGCGATATAACAAGGCGAAAGGTGAGAAGCTAACAGTCGAACAAGTCATGATGGAGCAATATGAAGAATTTTGTTTCGTACAAGGTGTCGTATGTTCCTTGATAACAGAATCACACCGCAGTATCAAGCGACTGGAAGAGATAGCACTAAAGCCAAACCCTCTCAGTACCGTGCAGTATGTCGATCTGTTGATTGAGGCAGAAAAGAGTGAGGTGAAATCAGGTTGGGAGGGTAGAGTGGCTGCACTTCAGGATGTCAGAAAGCAGGCAGACATCGTAGGAAAAGTCAAAAAAGAAAACTTTGACCCTTTCGCCAGCACGAAAGATGCTTTGGAGAAGAAAGGAAAACGACACGTGAAATCGCGGTTTAAGATTTTTAATTGCTCACAACAGTAAAAGCTGATATCGTTAGCCAACCAGGCTATGGACACAGTCAAAGAAACTGAGATCCCATGCAACGGCACGATGTTCAAATTCAACAATTGGGCACTGTTTGACAGAACTAAAACACCCTTGCAGGACCAGGCAGACATAGTAGGAAAAGTCAAAACAGAAAAACTTTGACCCTTTCGCCAGCACGAAAGATGCTCTTGACACGAAATGAAAACAACACTTGAAATCCCACTTTAAGGTTTGATCAAAACAGTTAGCCAACCAGGCAGGATAAAGGCAATTAAATAAGCTGCAAAACTGGCCTATGAGACTAAACATCAAAAAGACTTTTTTGTGAAAATAATATACACTATTTCTCTTCACCCGCATCTCACCACGTGGATCATATCGATACCATTGGACCCCCTCCGGGAGACAGTCAGAGAAGCCGAGATCCCAAGCAACAACACTATGTTAAAATCACGTGTTCAAACTGAACAATTCGGCACTGTTTGCCAGAACTTAAAATAACAGTTTAAAAAAAGAAACCTTTGATCCTTTCGCCAGCACGAAAGCTGCTTTGGACAGGAAAGGAACAAAAGGGAAATCCCGGTTTCAGATTTGCCTACAACGGTAAAAGCTTATATAGTTAGCCGACCAGGCAGCATATAGGTAAATGAAATATTGTAAAACTGCAAAGATGAAGGCTTCATATTTGAGTCGGAATATGAAACAAAGCATCAAAGAGACTTTTGTCTGAAAATAGAAATAACATTAAATAAAACATAAAGACACTGATTAGCATGGAGACTGGTAGAAGGTATACAGTGTACATATTTACAGTACACTTACACACATTGTGGCGCTAGAAACTATAATTATACACAAAATATTTCATCTGTTCAAACATTTCTTATCGAAAGATTAATATGTTTTAACATTTTCCCACATTTGTCCTTCTTGCGGGTGCTGTGTCATGTCATATGCCCACCTGAGTTTTTAGAGGATATTCTATCTAAACTTATTTTTCGTAGCACATTTTATATGTCTTTACGCATGTGAGTAAACATAACTAAATGAGGATATCTAAATTAATTTTGGTCGTGCAGACAGTTTGCTGACTTTGTGTACATGGTGTTAGCAACTGGTTGTCTATCACGAAATCGTTATTGTTGCTTGTGTAAACCATTATAGTTTGTATTTTATTGAAACTTGAATTGGACGCTGCCGCGTGGTAACATATACTATGAAAGAAACTGCATACGTCAGAGAATAACACTGCGGGCTGAACAGTGATGTATTTTATACACTCATGCTCATAATTATGGAATACTTAAAAAACATTTTAGAAGTTGCCATTTTTTCGTTAACGGTACGTCTGGGATTGATATTTGTTCACCCCAGGTGAAACAATTATAATGTAAGTATTTCAGGAATTTTGAGCATTTTGTAGCGTCGGACTCGACACTAAAACCTGTGTTTATAAATGGCAGTGTTGTTGTTGTTGAGTCACGTGGTGGTTACGCGCGTTATTAGACTTGTAACAAACACTATTCTGATGTTAATTTAGTGATAAATGACATTAGATCAACATGTATCTGTTTTCTGTGTTGTTTTTTAATTACTTTAATTTAATACTTTTTCATGATTTTTTGTGGATTTCTAAAAAAAAAATATATGTAATTGTTATTGCGCTCAAACGTACTTGAGTTTTAATAGCGTTTTACTCAAGTCATGCTCCATGAAATCCCAAAAATGTGCTTCACATACTGTGTTTTTGTTGAAATAAACACTTGTCTTGAGTATCAACAAAATATTCCATAATTATGAGCAGGAGTGTATGTATATATAAAAACTTGAAGCAATATATTTTGACGTGAAATTATCAGCAGAATGGAGGACTGTATTTGCTTATTGAGTCGCTTTTGTATGAAGATTTATGATTAAATGAAATTCAATTAGAAACTGTAAATAATGCACTCTAAATGAAGCAGATACTTGAAGGGTTCTTTTAAAAGTATTTTTATGACAATAGCTTCATTATTTACACAATATCATTTGGTTTCGTATTACTTGCCTGATTTTTTTACGCTGACACGGTTCTTGATCGCACCTATGAGAACAGTGGAGTGTGATACTATATACGCTAATTCACTTTTATTCCCAAATGGTGCTAATTACCGAGAAGGGGGTCGCTTTTGTAACAAAATTGTAATCTGTTTAAACCTTTTTTTTCTTATAATGTACAGGCTGTAACAGTGACCTTGTGAAATCTGTAGGTAATGTCTTTTCAGTGTAGGAATTTCATGTGAACTGGATTGAAGAAATTAACCTTTAATCATTGTGTACCTATAAATCATTTAGACAAACACTTTCTCATGAAACAATCGATGAAATAAGCTCTTTTGCAGATTGTTGTTCTGTGGTCTTATGATATTTGAGAAACTATATATATTAATTCAATGCAGTATGTGGCGTTTAAAGGGAAATTCATGTAAAAGGAATTCAACATAAATCAAAGTAGCCTTTAAACATTTGTTGTAGATTGTACTTATAAAACATTTAGATGACCACTTTCTCATTGAAAAGACCTATGAAATAAACCCTTTTACAGATTGTTGTTATGGAGTCCTATGATATTTGAGAAACTATATATATTGCCGACATTGTTGTAGACGCTAGATCATATATATTCATATAATATTGTTACTTTTGATTTATATTATTTTGAAGTCAAATAAAAATTGTATCCCAATTATTCGTCCGGGCTATATAGGAAAAGGTGTTTTATTCCAGCTATACCACTCTACGTGTTATGTAAACGCTAGCCAGAGGCATATCATTTTACAGTCTTAATGTTGTATTTTGTTTATATGTCAAAGTTACATAAATACTGCCTCATGGTCATGGTTACTAGATAGCATCATCTTGAGTATGAGCCCATCATCAGTATCATAATCCGCAAGAAAAAATGTAAATTGGCACATGTTATTGGTTGAGAGTACGACATTGAAGTGCCATAATTTTGTCATCTGTTGAGCAGGTGGTGCGTATCTCGTATTCTAATGTCAGTTGAACCTCGATAACGACGTAAAAATATATTTCTGTAATATATGGGAATTATATGGATACTGATACTTAAAAGGGCCAGGGATTGGTTTGCATCCTGCAACTTCGAATTACGACCGATGGGTTCAGATTTGTTTTACTGCGTTTTGCGCGTGCCATGTGATTGTTCTTGTAAGAATTCAAATTCTAGTTACTTCCATTATTTGATTAGATGGGAGAGGATAAACAAATATTGTCGAAGATTTCAGATTGTTATTATAACCAAACCTATAGAATAAATCTAGATATTTGGATACTTGAGTATATATTACGTATATGTTATACTATCTCCCAAATCCCATCATGTAGACGAGCGCTGTTGTGATGATTGGATAATTATAATATGTTCATTTAAAGCATATTGATCATACGTATACGTAATGTATATCTCATTAATACCACGATAATAGCGTAAAAATGGTGGGGTATCACTGCCGATGGACTATTAATAGTGTTGTAAAACCTCAAAACTCACGGGGAGCCCAAACAACTTTTACAGCTAGGATAAGGGCAGCGATGTTAAGGCGGCGCGGGGCTCGACTTCTATGCAGTCTTTTCTCCCCTCTCACATTTTAACACCTCATATGGTGAAATGCATATTTGTTTAAGTACAATAATCAAGCAATCTTCAAACTATCATTTACAGGTCAGTGAGAGAATAATATTAAGATAATGATTACATTCTACTTCAATAGCATCTTGCCACATCTTCCCAGCAAACTACATTGAAATCAGTAAAACAAAATTAAATGCTAAATTAAAGCGAGAGAAAGCTAGATTAAATCGCATGAGAACGTCCGATCTTGTTATCTAATGTGGGTGTTGTGTGGTGTGCTGGTTGTGTGTGCCCGTGTGATGTTGGTGTGTTGCGTGTGCTGGTGTGCGTGTGCTGTGTCGTGTGCCTGTGTTGATGTTGTGTGTGTGTGTTGTGTGTGTGTAGTTGGTGCTGTGTGTGGTGTGTGTGTGTGTCGTGTGTGTGTGTGTCCTTGTGTTGGTATATTATATCCTGATATTGTGTATCATTTTTAACCGGTGATGTGAAGGATTGCTTACAATAACCAACACACACACCGATGCACACACACACCACACACACACACACACCACACACACACACACACAATCTATTTTCTATAACGGTAAATTTATACAAGAATTGTTTTAAAAAATCAGTAGCAAACTACAATGTGTATATGTGAGACGTGAAAGTAAGAAAAACGTGAAAGGGTTTGGTTCACATGAACCACTATTGCTATAATTCAATTCCATAATGTCTTTCATGGTGATCGGAGAAAAGAGACCACTATTCATATGTCTCGTTAGTCAAAATTAAGGAAATGACTCGCTTTCATAATAAAGGGACCACCGTTTGCAATGTTTCTCAGCAATAATCAACAAAGACTTTGCTAGCCATAATTAAAATTGATGGACTGGTATCCATTAGGTTTGCTATATTTTTATGAAGTCTGGGTCGGTAGTCTTAATTCAGAAAACAATCTGCTGCACATAACTGAAAAGGGGGGTGGGGGTTCCAAGTCATGCTTCAGAAAAGGATTCGCTGGTCATAATGGACAAGCAATCCCTGTTTTGATTATAGCCAGCGAACCTCTACATCAGTTGAGACTAAAACGTTAGGTCAGTCTGCCGTAATTTTCCAATATTAACAGTGAACCATTTTCAGTTAACTATCCCAATAATGAAATACTACTACTACTACTACTACTACTACTACTACTACTACTACTACTACTACTACTACTACTAACAACAACAACAACAACAACAACAACAACAACAAGAATAATAATAATAATTACGATCATAAATCAATTACTAGCTGATTTGTGTCTGTGTGAGAGCTATGACTATTCCAATTACAGAGTAGCAACCTTATAAGTGTTTATTCGGAATAAACCATTGACTTTGGTTGAACCGAGTTTCATAGTATTCTACAATACATTGGTCACTAATTGCGACTTCCCACGGGCGTCAACGGATAGGGGACGGATTACATTTACTTCAAAGCATCTGCACATCTTCCATGGCAAGCTACATTGAAATCAGAACTAAAATTAAAAATGTAAATAAAGCAAAGAATATAAATGCAGAGAACGTCCAATCTTGGATATGTGTGTGTGTGTGTGGTGTGTGTGTGGTGTGAAAGTGTGTTGTGTGTGTGTCGCGTGTGTGTGCGTGTGGTGCGTAGTTGTGTGTGTGTGTGTGTGTGTGTGTGTGTGTGTGTGTGTGTGTGTGTGTGTGTGTGTCGTGCTGTGTCGTGTGTGTGTTGTGTTTGTATATTATACCTGAATTGTGTATACATTTAAGGTAACCGCTGATGTGAAGATTGTTACAATAACCCAACACACACTCACAATGCACACACGACACACACACACACACCGGTCCGGGTATATAGGAAAAGGGTTTTATATCCATATACCACTCATGTTATGTAAAGGTAGCAGAGCATATCATTTTAAGTCTAATGTTGTATTTGTTTATATGTCAAAGTTACATAAATACTGCCTCATGGTATGTTACAATACATATCTAGTTATAGCCCACATCATACAAACGCAAGAAAAATGTAAATGCACATTATGTTGAAGTACACTTTAAGGCATAATTTTGTCATTCTTATCAGGGGTATATCTAATGTCATACCTCGATAACACGTAAAAATATATTTGTAACAATGAGTAAGTAATGAACTAACTAAAGGAGTGATGGTTTGATCCATTGAATTACACCATGTTCAGATTTGTTTTACTGCGTTTGCGTGCAGTATTGTTTTGAAATCAAATCAGTACTTCCATTATTGAAGATGGAGAGATAAACAAATATTTCGATGATTTAATGCTTATTAAACAAACCTATGAAATAAATCTAATTATTTTGTTGATATATATATATATGTATATATTCCCAAATCCCATCATGTAGCGACGCAAGATAAATATAAATGTTCATTAAAGCATATTGATCATTACGTATACGTAAGTATATCTCACTTAATACCACGATAATACGTAAAAATGTGTGTATCACTGGATGACTATTAATTGTGTTGTAAAAGCCTCAAAACTCACGGGGAGCAAACAACCTTTTACAGAGGATTAAGGAGCATTTGTTAAGGGGGGCGGGGCTCTGATTCATGAGCTTTCTCCCCAATTTTAACACCAATATGTTGAAAGATATTTGTTTAAAGACAATAATGAAGCAATCTCAAACTTCATTACAGAGTTGAGAATAATATTAAGATAA
>JZLH01S0162986.1:25088-27588 GCA_001188425.1 Eucidaris tribuloides
AGCGTGACGTATGTGATATTTAGTTCTACACAACGATTGTATCAAGTTCATTTCAAATTCCAGGAAATAGTGCCAAATTCCAGGAAATTTGAGAGTTCATTCCAGGAAAAAGATTTTTCACTTGTGGAAACACTGCGTGTAGTTCAACTGTGGCTAGCGCTGTTAGTGTTAGACTTACCAACTGATCCCAACTGATGTTATTGATCTGACCAAGATACGGAATAGGCCAACTGATGAGGAGGATTTAGAGCATTTACTGATCAAGAAAGCAACAATACAAAGAGGTAAATCAAGTACCCGGTCTTGTCTTTGAGGATTACTTCAACATGCAACATTGTCATTGGCGACATCGCTAGGCTAGTACGACTACGTTAGTCGCACGGTACGTACATAATACACGCGACGACAGCTGTACGCGCAGCGCATGTTGATGTCAACGTGACTGTGAGTGATATAATAATTGAATTCTCTTGATACCACTCGTAGTTGTTAAACTGAGACTTACAGTTAGACCTATTCATGAATCATTCAAGAGGATGAGGTATATAAAACAAATATTTACTGCTCTGTAATCGGATGGTGGTTGTAATTATCGCTCCCTCGGTGCTGTTCATACCGACCCTCGGGGGTGATAGAAGGGCCGGTATGAACAGCACCTCGGGAGTGATAATTTCCACCACCATCCTCATGAGCAGTCAATATTTGTATAATATCATGTTATCAGCATAAGATATTAAGCAAATTGCACGCGATCGCGTGATGTAGGCCTATGCATTGGACAAATATGGATTGGTTTGCAATGATTATTGTCATTCCGCCATAATATGAGTAGATCATAAAATGATATTAAGTATACCTTTTCTATAATTTTGTCACAATTATAGACCCTCAGCAGACGATGCGTTCATGCGACACATACATTCTTTTTGCTCAATGAATAACTTCAGAATTCAAGTGTGCCGATCATTTTTTACTGTTAATTTCATATTAAATCACAATCGATAACAGAACATCGGCAGTTGTGTATAATCAGGTCTCTCCCTCTCGCTCTGCAACTTTCTTTTCCTTCCTTTCTGTTTTTTTTTAATTCTTTCTTTGTTTTAAATTTCCACCACGTCATCCCCCCCCCCTCACACGCACCTTCTTAAATTTTTTAGTTTTATTTTCTCTCAAATCAGAAACACGAAATACAAATTATGCATACAAAGGCTATACAGTCATATTCTTTAATTTCTATTTTTTTATATAGCAAAAATCAATGATTTACTCTCATTTAACAAAAAAAGAATACATACATTACGGAGCGAGATTTCCCTTCACTCCAAACTCCAAACTTCCCACCCGATTATCACACACACACACACACACACACACACACACACACACACACACACACACACACACACACACACACACACACACACACACACACACACACGCACGCACGCACACACACACACACACGCGCGCACACACACACACGCACGCACACACGCACACACGCACACACACATACACGCAAGCACGGACACACACACCTATCACGCACATACCATCACAGACACACACGCATACATACACACACAAACACACAAACACACATACACACACAAACACACACACATCAACACACTTACAAAATAATAAACTTCGATTTTCCCCAGGGTGAGGTCCGCTGAAGCAACGGTGATAAATATAATATTACAGAAATTCAGCTTCGATCCATGCGTACCATGTGGCATATGAATCCGAATAAAGAAACGAGTTCCAAAGTTTACAGATTAATTGTTTCGTTACGTGATTGGATGGACTGACCCACATCATGAAGTGTCAAGTGAATATATCTTGAATAATTCATTTGCATAAGATAACACTACACTACCTGTGTAAGTGTTTTACAGTCGGCAGCATCTATCGTCGCAGGCTGTGTTAAAATTTGATACTTATTTTTTTAAAAATCGATACTTGATACGGTACGTGCCAGAAACAATTCCACGCCGATCTTGTGCATTTTGTCTTCGTATGTTGCTGCCATTTTTATAAAACATCAACAATTGTGCACTCAGTCTTCTCCATTTTTGGTGAGTAATTCAGTACGTCTATTGACTGTTTTTGTGTGATCTGATGGAATTCATTTGAATACATTTTTGATTGCTAATATCTGAAGTGGTTATATTCTGTTTTCTTTTTTGATTTTTTAAAAGGAATTTAACAGACCCTGCTGCCCATCGTCTGCAATTTTCATTACTTTACGAGTATTGTTTTTTTATGAGTCCCTGAAAAATCTTTGATTATAAATATGAATTGTCATTTTCCAAACACTTATAATTTCATACGATATGCGTGTTTACCTCCATATGAAAATATAATGAATACTTTCACGTAATTTCAAATTTACTTTGCTCATAATCAAGTTACGAAATCAAAATATAACATATCACTGGAGCAAAGTGCTTCAAACGTTATTCAATTTCGTAAATATAAAGCGAGTTGATTCGGC
>JZLH01S0162986.1:32588-38490 GCA_001188425.1 Eucidaris tribuloides
GTCAGCCTGAATGAAATGGAGCAGCCGTAGTCATGGTAGTGAGAAAGACGGCCGGCAGAGGGGCCTGCAGAGGGGTTTGCTGGGGCCATTTGAGTCACTCTAATGCTTGGTAATGGTATTATTTAGTTGAAGAATGATTTTAGACATTTTAATATTTGTATATTTAGTAATTTACTACCAATTTTAAGGTTATTACTTCAGCATTTCACGATTTCCCATTTTCCGCGTTACACTTCCGATTTCCGAGATTTTTCTCCGTTTTCCGTATCGCGGAAAAATGGAGGCTTTAC
This sequence comes from Eucidaris tribuloides, assembly GCA_001188425.1. Classification (NCBI taxonomy): domain Eukaryota; kingdom Metazoa; phylum Echinodermata; class Echinoidea; order Cidaroida; family Cidaridae; genus Eucidaris; species Eucidaris tribuloides. Next base: position 32,879 of record JZLH01S0162986.1, read on the forward strand.
TATAAATCTCATCAAAACTGGATTTTGTTAAACATGAACCAGTATACACCCACTTATAAGAGAAAAATCTTTGATTGTATAGTTGTCATGGTTATGGTTCTATTTTGGGGTGGTGGTGGCGGAACAGTCTGTAAATTAAGTTTTTGTTTTTAATGTTTGTTTGAGGTTTTTTTTCTATGATTTGTGAATGCACTACAGGTGCCTCGACCTTCAGGACGGAGCTAGATGAATTTTTGGCCAACCTATTTGACGAGTTTGAGTTAAGCAGTACAATCTACAACCTATGCAGAGCCGATCTCATACGAGCAAGGGAAATAAGCCTACTTGGACTCCCACGCAGTGGTACGTACAATAACGAAAAAAAAGAAAAAAAAACTCCGAACATAAAGCGACAGATCGGTGCGGCTGCGGCACAAATTGTCGCCACGTCACAAATTGTCGCCGGCGACAATTTGTGCCATCGAGTTTTGCACAAATCAGGAAAAATTTGTCGCCGGCGACAATTTGTGACGCTCTTGCTGATTCCACTTTTTTTGCCTACCTGGCGATAATTTGTGCCACAAATTGTCGTCACTCACTAAACATGTGTATGTGTGTGTGTGTCATGTGTCTGTAAGTGCCTGTGGGTGTCTGTGAGTGTCTGTGTGTATGTATGTTCGTGTGTGTATCTGTTTGTAAGTGTGTGTCATGTGTCTGTGGATGTCTTTCTGTGTATCTGTGTGTGTCCGTGTGTACATGTGTGTCAGGTGTCTGTCTGTGTCTGTATGTGTGAGTCATGTGTCTGTGTGGGTCTATGTTTGTGTTTATCTTCGTGTATGCGTGCACCTGTGTGTGTCTGTGAATGCATGATGTGCCTGTATGTGTCTGTATGTGTCTGTTTGTTTCTGTATGTGTCTGTGTGTTTGTATGTGTGTGTGTGTTTGTATGTCTGTTTGTGTGTCTGTATGTGTCCATATGTGTCTGTTTGTTTCTGTATGTGTCTGTGTGTTTGTATGTGTGTGTTTGTATGTCTGTGTGTCTGTATGTGTCTGTATGTGTCTGTTTGTTTCTGTATGTGTCTGTGTTTGTATGTGTGTGTGTTTGTGTGTCTATTTGTGTGTCTGTATATGTCTGTTTGTTCTGTATGTGTCTGTATGTTTGCTGTGTGTGAGTTTGTATGTCTGTTTGTGTGTCTGTATGTGTATTTGTGTTTGTTTCTCTCTGTTTGAGTGTGTGTATGTGTGTCTGTCAGTGTCTGTGTATGTCTGTATGTCTCTGTATGTGTTTATGTGCATGTATGTTTGTTTGTGTCTGTGTGTTTGTCTGTATGTGTGTCTGTGTGTGTCTATGTGTCTCTGTGTATCTGTATCTGCGTGTCTGTTTGTATGTGTGTCCGTATGGTTGTGTATGTTTGTGTGTGCGTTGGTAGTGGGTGTGGTGTGGGAAGAGGATGTACATATGTATGGTGTGTATGTGTGTCTCCAAGTGTCTGTGTATGTCCGTGAGTGGTTGTGAGTGCCTGTGCGTGTCTAGGGGTGTGTATGTGTGTGTGTGTCTCTTTACATGTATCTGTGTGTCTATATGTGGTTGTGTGTGTCTGTGAGTGTCTGTGTGTATTTGTGTGTCTGTATGACACACAGACACACAGACAAACACACGCACATACATACACACTGACAGATACAGACAGACAGACTTGCAGATACACATGGTACACACAGACAGACACAAACACCTGACACACATGCACACAATCAGACCCCCCACACAGACACACACAGATACACACAGACCCAGACACATTGCGCTCATATGCACACAAACAGACACACATACCCACAGACATATAGACACATAAAATGATGCAGACAGACACAAAGACACATGGACACACAAACAAAAATATCATGCACACAAGGACACAGACACACAAATAAATATACAGACGCATTAAGACACACAAACATGCACATGCAGACACACAGACACACACAAAGATAAATACATCGACACATACAGGAACAAGGACACATACATATAGACATACAGACATACACAAAGAATCACACACAATCAGACACATAAGATCAGACACAAAAAGACACATAGACACACACAAACAAAAATATCATGCACACAAGGACACAGACACACAAATAAATATACAGACGCATTAAGACACACAAACATGCACATGCAGACACACAGACATACAAAAAGATAAATACATCGACGCATACAGGAACAAGCAGGACACATACATACAGACATACAGACATACACAAAGAATCACACACAATCAGACAAATAAGATCACGCACAGACATACAGACACACACAAAGACACACATACAAACAGACACACAGACAAACAGATACACGATCAGACACATACAGACAAATACGCAGACACACACAAACACATGCAGACACACAAACACAAAGACACATACACAGACACGTACAGAAATATAGACACAGACAGACAGACAGACAGACATTCACAGAGAATCACACAGACCCATACAGACACACAATCAGATACATACAGACACACAGACACACACAGATAGCCACATGGACACACATACAGACAAACAGACAAACACACACACACACACATACAGACACACTAACAGTCACATCAAGACAGAGAGAGAGAGAGACACACACACACGCACACACATAGAGACAAACACACATACCCATATACCCACAATTAGTTGTGCTTTGATGGCTGGCGACAATTCGTACCGTCAGGTTTTTTCACAAATCGTCCCAAACTTTGTGCCGCAACAGATGCGCTTTATACTATATTAAAGACGCTATATAACACTGTGGAAGACCCGTTTAAAAAATTGTTGCTATCTGACATATCTGACAGTGTTTAAATGGACAAATAAACACCCCAGAACACAAAAGTTTGGACAGTTATTCATGTTTTTCTTCATTTGCGTTTTTGTATGATTTTTGAATGCACTAGGCGTCTTGACTCCCTGGACTGATGCAGATAAACTTGATGCCAAACCAGGTGACAAGGTGGAATTTGACAGAGGACTATACAAACACGTAGGGCTCGCGGATGGTAAAGGAGGTGTCTATCACTTCAATGGAGAACCAAATAGCAAGGCCGGGGCCTTCTTTCGTCACGAGAGTCTTAAAAAAGTAGCTAGACGAGACAAAGTTAGAGTCAATAACACTGAAGATAAACAACTACAGCCATTACCGAGAAGAGAAATCGTCGAACGAGCAGAGAGAGCAGTTGGAACCGGTCATGGTACGTACAATTTGGTGACAAATAACTGCGAACATATAGCGACAGAGTTGCGCTATGGAGAGCCTGTGAGTGACCAAGTTAGCACCTGGGGGAAAGTAATTGGAGGATTTGTGGCTGGTGCAGTTGATACACTATTGAGTACGCCAGTATCTCCGTCTCGACAAGACCGAGACCTAAGGTGTCGAGACCAAGACTTGGATCCCTGAGACCAAGATTTTTTTGTTCGGAGATCGAGACTTTTGCCTTCCGAGACCGAAACCTTGAGTGTCGGGACCAAGAATTGCCCTTTCGAGACCGAGACTTTTCCCTCCCAGGACCAAGGATTTTTCTTTTCGAGATCAAGCCTCTTGCCTTTGCAGACCGAGACTTTTTCCTTCGGAGACCGACGCCAGGGACGGTTCTAAGAGTTTGAGGGGGGAGGGGGTGGGGGCTACTGGGGGCTTGACGGAAGCTTGCGAGGGAGCAAAGCGACCGAGAGGGGAGGATGTGGTAGGAACTGTTTGAAAATATGCAATACGCAGTACCCCCCCCCCCTCTTACGAGGGTATTTCACAATGACATGAAAAAACATTGATCAGGTATTCTTGCTATTATTTCACTGTGAAAAAAGTCCAAAAATATAATGGTCACGACCCGCCCAGAACAAAAAAATCCTGGATACACCCCTCCCGGGTGGTACTGACATTATAAGGTGTACACCATGCACGTGTGAAAAAAAAAACGCGTAAAATGGTTGTTTTTCTCGCGCGTACAGTGAACAAGGGTATCAAATTCGCCAAAATCAGGATAAAGGGGTATACTTTTAACAGAAGGTTGACTTTAAAAGGGTATCTTTTCAGACCTGATACTTATATTTAAGGTACTTGAATACTTGTATACTTGTTTAGGGTATCAGCAGAAATCAGCAGATAATTACTTGTTTAGGGTCCATATTGGAAGTCCATACACGCGCAAGGTGTACACCTTATAATGATCGTGCCCACTCTCCCTCACCCAGGTGATTCTAGACAAGGTAAATACATATTTAAAATGTATATTTTATGAAGATTATTCGGCATTATAGTCAGGTTTTCGAAAAAGATGTACAGGAAGTATGTGAAAAACTGTAATTAAGTAGTAATACTTGCAAGGGAGAAAAGCGACCGAATGGGGGAGGGTGTGGGAGTGGGGATACGGTAGGAACTTTTAAAAAATACGCATAGAAAAGACGGGTTTCTAGACATGGTAAATACATATTTTAAAGGTTTATAGTTTATGTAGATTAAGGGATTGTAGTTAGGTTTTAAAAAAAGAAATGTACAGGAAGTTTGTGAAAAACTGTAAGTTGGGTATTCGTACTTGCGAGGGAGCGAGGCGACCGAGCGGGAGGAGGTTGTGGGGGTGGGGGTGGGATACCCCCTCCCACTTGCGGTAGAAAATTTTCAAAATACGCATAGAAAAGACGTGTTTTTAAGGCAAGGTAAATAAATATTTTATGAAGATTCAAGATGTCAATAAGATGTACAGGAAGTATGTGAAAATGTAAGTGGGTATTCATACTTACGAGGGGTGGAAGAAGGGTGTGGGAGGGGAACTCACGGTATTCATAATGAAAACTTCCGCTCATTAGTGTCGTGTGTGTACTCGCACATTCGCTATAACACGGGAAACGCATGTAAAATCGGGTACATATTTGCAAGAAATTGTTCATATCTCCGTGTTGCGTGGGTATTTCCCAAAAGGGCACGCGGATTTTGAAAGTTTATTTCATTATCTTTCGAATGATATACATTTTATTCAATTAAAATAAAAAACCAGTGATCATTTTTTTCTTCAAAGATGTCTAGTCTGGGCAGTGTGTCTATGGGAAATGTCGAAAATGGTGTTGACATTGAACTCTTTGTTTGCATCTGGCGGGCGATTTATACTTCGCTGTACAAAAAGACAGACGGCTTCTGAAAGCTTAATTCATTATCTTTCGAATGGTATACATTTTATTCAATTAAACTAAAAATCCAGTGATCATATTTTTCTTAAACTTTTAGTGCAAATCACGAAGAAGCCGACAAAACTGTGTGAATTACGTCACTAAGGTCACGTGTTCGTGTACTCGTTCGTACACAAACGCAATGCAGTGCGAAACGGGTCACTCAGCCGTATCGCGCTAAACAAACACCTCCAAAGTTATCATAATAGAAAATACGCGAACAAAAGACGTGTTTAGCATGGTAAATACATATTTTAAAGGTACGTTTTATAAAGATTATAAAGATTGTAGTTAGATTTTCAAAAATATGTACAGGAGGTAGGCCTAAATGGGTAGTCGAGAGAGCGAAGCGACCGATCACGGGCCCGGGGGTCGCTCTCCACACGGCCT
>JZLH01S0162986.1:45936-58575 GCA_001188425.1 Eucidaris tribuloides
AGTAGCGTGGCCCTGGCCTTGCTGTGTATCCTAACTAAGCAGAACCACACCTATCAGAGAGTAAGGCAGCGCAACGTTGTGCGATGGCTCATAGGTTTGGTAAACAGGCACTTTAATGAAAACGAACGTAGATGGCGTTATTCCATTGGAGACCGAGTCAGTTGATAAGGCAATCACTGTCCACGGACGACTTAGGTGTGTGACGTCACATAAAAAATTCTGATGAAGCTCTCGCGGTAAGTTTTTCTGACTCTTGTTAATTTTCTTCTTTTTTTCTTTTGTTAGACTTTTAATGCTAACGACATGTCTGACAAGTAGGGTCCATGGTAGTATCTTGATAATTGTCAATCTGTATCATACTGAATGTTTCTTACGGGCTCTGTGAAACCGTTAATGTTTTGAATTAAAACTTAGTCCCGAGTGCGGCAAGGGGCAATAATCCAATATAGCATCTTTTGCTCTATATTCCCCTTGCTTGTATGGGTGGGTATACGGTAGATACATGTAAAATACCTGTCAAGATCGTCTGAGAAGTACTGAAAAATGACCACGGACGCCATACAGAGGTCAAAGCCTTCGGTCTAAGCCACACCTAGCCTCGACAGACTCACACGCATGCTGCGTGTGAGTCTTGTGGGAAACTAATAGCCATATTCTAGATCGTACAAACGACTGACTTCAACCCCGTTTCAATCACTAACTTTTCTGCCCATTCTGCCATTAAAACAGGTAAATTTGTTAATGTACATCTACCTCTTAATATAGTCAATCGAAATCCAAAACTTACCTAAATACTACCCCACATCTCCAAACCGCGACATTTTATCTGCGTTTCGTCTCTGCCCAGTCTCTAGCCAACTGAAGGCCGCTATGCTATACCGCGCGTGCGCCGCACGACGAGAGCTAGAGACGTCCGATCCTACATCCTGTCACCGACCGGCGGTGCGGTGCGGTGACTAGCGGCCTGTTATCGCAGCTAGCCAACGCAGTTTGCGCATGCGCATTACACTTATATTTCCGGAAAAAAAACATGGCGAATCGCTTGGTAAGAAACGACGAGACGTCGCGTCGTTAAAACAACTCCCTCTTTTTGGAAGAAGACGCCTTCATTGTAACAACATTTGTTATCGAAACGAAGTAGAGTACATTTTTGGGTGTGAATGAACTCTTTCCAGAGTGGTGACTGCGGTAAGTTACGCGAAACTGTATGATATTTGACTTCAAATTTTACTTCCACACGGTACACTAGACGGAAATTGGTATCAACGAGGCCCGCACGCGACACACGTGTGGGCCGTCGAGGTAAAGCCACACCTACAGTGTACTGTGTATGTGGTCCTAAGCAGAGCTATATGGACTACATACGCCTTCTACTGGAAAAAACGAACAAAGTTTCCACTGTGTGACTTGAATGCAAGAGCAACTAAATAAAATTGCTCTCGCAAAATTTAAATGCTGGACCCAAACACCCATACAAGCAAGGGGAATATAGTGCAAACGATGCTATATTGCCCCTTGCCACATACCGAACTCAGTTTTAATTCAAAACATTAACGGTTTCACAGAGCCCATAAGAAACATTCAGTTTGTTTCAGATTAACAATTATCAAGATACTTCCATGGACCTTACTTGTCAGACATGTTGTTAGCATTAAAAATCTACAAAAAGAAAAAAAGGAAGAAAATTAACAAGAGTCAGAAAAACTTACCACGAGAGCTTCATCGGACATTTTTATGTGACGTCACACACCTCACATAGATTTGTCCAAGTCGTCCGTGGACAGTGATTGCCTTATCAACTGACTCAGTCTCCAGTGGAATAACGCCATCTACGTTCGTTTTCATTTGAGTGCCTGTTTACCAAACCTACGTACCATCGTGCAACGTTGCGCTTACTCCGCCAGTCTGTGGCGCAATAATAATGTAATCCGGACAACCCGGCTCACTGACAACCTGGCCTACGCCAACTCGGCTTGCCAGTGCGGACTGTTCGGTCCCCTGTTCGGACGGCTTGGCCTACCAGTGTTTGGTACGTCGAGCCGTCCGATATGTCGGCCAAGCGCGGCCGGGTTCTCCGTGGATCGGGCTGTCGGTAGGCCGGGTTGTCTGAAACCATAAAAGTAATGCGACCACGACCAGAAATTTGCTGCACACTGGCTGAGGTGCTTTTTATCTACCGTTAGATTTCGGTGCAGTGGTTACATTTTTATTTAATTTTGTGACTTATGGACGACAAAAGAGCAACTTGTGATTAATGAGGTAAGTCAAGATGTTTTTAATATTTGTGCATTATTTTACATGTGGTCATGGAAATTTGTAGGAGAAAGTTGTATCCAAATATCGGGCCATCACTGTCGACAGAAAAGTCAATGGAGAGCTCTCGTGAGTGGACCCACACATGTTTAGAAAAATCAAAACAGACTTCTGAAAGGTTGAGTCCTTACATGTAATTTTCATAACGATATAATGTTTAACAGATCATAGGCTAGCCATGTCAAAGCAATATTTCAGTAAAATTTTGTGAATTTCAGAGCAATTTTCTGTGCCATACCTGCATAAGAAAGGCCATCCAGCCATTATTTTGTACACAAAAGTATGGAGCTATCCCCACATGTGGCCTTGCTCACTCACGGCACACCTGTATGTGGTCCCAAGCAGAGCTATATGGACCACATACACCCTCTACTAGAAAAAACAAACAAAGTTTGCACTGTGTGACTTGAATGCAAGAGCAGCCAACTAAATAAAATTGCTCTCGCAAAATTTAAATGCTGGACCCACATGTTAAAATTAAAACAGACATCTGAAATGTTGATGCATCTCCATCTGTTGATTAACAGATCATAAACTAGCCATATCAAAGCAATATTTCAGTAGAATTTTGTAAAAGACTGAATTTCAGAGCGATTTTCTGTGCCATACCTACAGTCATAAGAAAGGCCATCCATTACTTTGTACACAAAAGTATGGAGCTATCCCCATGTATTTAGTTTAGTTTAGTTTATTGAACTCAATCACCCTCCTGGGGTATGCGAGTATATAAACAACTTTGATACAAAATGGCAAGAAACACAAATATAACGAAAACAAAATACGACAGCACATGTCTAACAAAGTAAGATAAGAATAACAGTATAATAATAAAACATGTAATAATAATTACTTACAGGAGATGGAGACGCAATCATAATTCGTATTTTAAAATAGGCACTATGCCTGCTCATAAAAAAAGGTTACTAAGTAATATATTTATCAGTAAAACACAAAATATCTACAAGTGCTCAGAAACTTCTAAGAACACCACAGCATAAACTTAAACTTGCTGTTTGTACATGCTTGGCTCACTACACAGTCGGCCTTGTGCTGCTTGTGGTTGCCTACTCTGTATTTCAGCTCTCCGCAAAATTAAAACGTGAAATGTGTTTTGATAGATGCACTTAAACATATCATAGTTCTGATGGACAATGATCTTGATTATTGTGTGATATATTAACTCTAAAGTTTCTAAACGTGCCGAAGTTGCAGATCTGCACCAAATAATACACATAAAATCCATAGAAGTTTGAATTCTCTGGCATGTTAAGAGTTAACATTTCAATTTCCTTGTATTTTTTTGCACAGATCATTGAAGTCATGGCTCAACACTCACCAGATCCCGTATTTGTACTCCGGGGTTCACAAGAACCAATCAGCTGTCTTAAATTTGCAAGTAAATCAGCCGGAGGAGCTGAAATCCTTCTTTCTGGGTAATTAGTGTTTTTCCTCCACTCTTTCCATTTCTGGTTCTAATGTTGTTTGCAAATAATGAAATCCCATTGACTATAACCTTCCCAAAATGGTAGTTTGTAATTAATCTTTAAATTATGATGGGTTGTAGAATTTTCTTCAAATAATCTGTTGGTGGAACATAATTTGTATTGTGCGATTGCAAGAAGATACAAGTGCATGTAGATTGTAGAAGCTCTTGACTTTTTGTGTAGCAGGCGAGTAGTGCATGAGAGGATAAGGAAACAAAAGTTCTTTCTGGCATTCTTTCATTTTTAACACTTGACTGAGTCATGTCAAAATCAGCTACCAATTTCTTCCAAAGTTTGTACAACATTCCTGAGAGCCATTCAGTGCTTAAATTGGTATTTGAAAAGGTGCTGGTGACTGAAACTCACCACTGGTAGTCAAATTTCTGTTATACTCCCAGCACATCATGAAAATAAGAACTTAATTTACATAACCCCGAGGAATTCTTGATAGAAGAGCATGAAATCCTCTAAAAATGTTATATCTCATTCAAATTTCAAATGTTTACATGTAATCAATACAAGGGTAAGCATTGGTCATGACTCGTGGTTGAAGTATATTGTATGAGCTATTGTATAGCTATAGTCTTAATTATGTGATAGGTTGTAATTATTGATAAGGTCCTGCCTTCTTTTCAGCTGGTCGAGTTTGTCCCATACTTTTCCCACGAGATGTAACTTCAAAGAAAACATTATGCAATCTCTGCAGTTTGTAGTAGTGGGAAACAAAGTGGTAAATGAAAATCAATAATTAGTTCAACAGATGCTATGAAAATAAGGTATGAAAGTTGGTTGTCAAAAATTAATATGGAATACTGTCTTGACAATAAGTTGCTGGACATCATTATTATGAACTTGGAATACAGTTACAATAAATAATGTTACTCTATTCACATATCTTTCTCTATTTCTTTTTTTGTGTAACAGGTGCACCAAAGGTCTGGTAAGAATTTGGGATCTGTCAACCAGAAGATGGACTTCCTGCCTTGATGGTCATCATGGTCAAGGGGTCTTATCTGTGGAAGGACTGACCACTGACCGTATACTAAGGTGAGATATTAGGGAGTTTTCGTAAACAGGACGGAGAGGCTGAGAGAACGCGGAATCAACCAACTGTGATAGTCCGCACACCGTGCGGCTGTTCCGATTTCTTGGAAATTTTACATTTGCGTGGACGGAGACGTTACAGAGAGCATGTGATGGCAGTATTGGTGATGTGTATGCCAGTGGTGCAGGCCTCCTCCATGTGCACCATTGTAAACATGGTGAATCTTCATTGAGTATGACAGACACTTCTTACAGCTTACAGCATGTTTGCGAAGTTTTGGATGAAGAAGACTTTGCGCTTATATGATAAATGCACCAAGCAACATTGACTTTCAACATTAAACTGAATCCTACTGCCTTAAGTTTGATCTAGACAACTTGCATGATAGTGAATTTAAAATTTAAACCACAAACTTTCTGTCACAAATCTATAATTTGTCTTCAAAATGTAGACTGTATATGGTATTTCAAATCTACTTCTATTGATTTATGTTGTATTACAAAAAATAGCAAGAAACAAAGTGAAAAAAAAGCATGGACAAGACAGCTATATGTTGGACTCCATAGTTTCCATTGCCTTCAGATCAACTGCTAAATAAAACACACGTGTATGTGCAAAATAATGTTTACGTTCGAGCTTAGCCGGCCAGCCTCTACGAACAAAGAGCGTTGAATGGCTGGCTACACAGCGGTGCAGTGTTCCCGTCTTACATTAGATTTTTATGCGACCAAGGTTGGCTGGAGTGGGAAATACTGGCGGTAAATACCAGTAAATACCACCTCGATAGTCGATAATTTTTTAGGAAAATGGGAAATAGTTGAAAATACAGAGAAAAACTATGAAATACACTTGTTGAATATTTTCAGATATTGCCCAAGTACTTCCCAAATATTTTATAGTATTTCCCTGTACCTTCATATACATACTGAGTACTTCCCAGGATTTCCCGGTATTTCCCAGTATTTCCCACCTGGGTGGGAATACTTGAATTTCCCGGGAAATAGCCAACCCTGGATTCGACAGAGGGTTTTTTGTGGATGCGCATGCACATATTGATTTTCTGGCATAGATTACTGTCCTATTCTTCTCCCCGCCATGTGTTCGAAAACTCCCTATTACCACTGGGGGGGAGGGAGGGGGGGGGGCAGGAAGCCAGATTGTCTTTACCAAATCTTTTATTTCAATTTTGAACAGCCACTAGAGTCAAAACTGTGTACGTACTAATACCTGTAGACTTTCACATTTTTGAAAAACATTACTAAAATGCCCCCCCCCCCCCCAATCCACCAGATGGCATAATTTGCAAAATCTTTTTGGGGAAAGGTGCTCAATTAACGTTTAATGGGAGAGGGTAAGATCCTTCAAAAAAAATTGTTTTATGTGATCATGGATTGTAGAATTTGTATTTCATTTAAAGTGATTGTATACACTGTAGGTCTGACTACGAAAGTTAGTGAGTTTTGGAACATTAAAAAGTAAACTTTGCTTTGCTTTTTCAGTTATCACTGTTACTGCAATCTACCATACTATGGGGAGAGGGAGGCAAACTCCATAAGCCCTCCCATGTGTAGTACACCACTACTTCCCTCATATATACATGTAAAGACACACACACATTTATTTGTATATGCCATCAACCAGGAAGGTTTGATATTCCACAATGTAACCAGGAAGATTTCAGTTTGTAATTGTATTACTCTTATTTTTTCATGTTTTAGCTAAATCTACTGTTTAGCGTGAAAACAATTGAAAACATTTTCCCATTTTAACTAGTTAATATGACTTTCACTTGTAAGAGCATACACAAGAAGTGGGGAGTTGTGTAAGATATTTTGATTCTCCCAGTACACTAGTCTGTTACTACACACACATACCTGAATAGACCCCAGAGGACTTATTTGCATCATTCGAACTAGGTATGATAAATCAGGGAGCTCCTCAATTCTGTTTGTTTCCCCAGTTTCACAGTGAAAAATCATGAAAAAAATCATTTTCCTGGATTGATGGTTTATACAATTGGAAACACACACACACCACCACACACACACAGACACACACACACACACACACACACACACACACAACCATTTACAATAATGCTTCAAATTTTCTTCTTCTTCCAGTCATGGACGTGACGGGTGTGTGCACACATGGAATGTTTCTGAAGGGAGGCAAGAGATTGAGACCACACTCAAAGTCAGTGGCAGCAACTTCTGTAAATGTGCAACATTGTTAAAAGAAGGTAAATATACATTAGATTTGTTACAAATAAAGAACTCTGACTTTAACAGATTTTGTTATATAGCAGACAAATTCCTGTTCCCAAAAGATAAAATTTCTCGGTATTTGTTGTTAAGCGCATAGGGAAATTACCCATACATATGGGAAAGTTGGGTCCCCCCCTTCCTTTAACATCTTTTTAGAGCATTGATAGATCATGTAGGTCTATTTAAAAAAAAAACATAATTGCTAAGAATTTAATTGTTTTTACCATTTACCACAGCAATACAATGGGCTTTAATTCTATGGGAATTACAGAATCTCAGAGTTAAAGAATTAACAGGTATGTTTGAAAAGTTTTAAGAGTACATGTATTTATATGCATTATTTCATACAGATGGAAAATACATCCTTGCTGTACCTGGAGATGAATTATCAGAAGTCCGAGTAGTGTCTCTGAGTGATAAAAGTAATCTGATCAAACTCTGCCTGCCACATGGACACAAGGCATTGGGTAAGCTCTAGTTAAAGGCCAAATCCAGACAATTTTCAAAGTAATTTTGGATCATTTGTTTGTTTAATTTAATTGTAATAAAGAAATTGTAATAGACACAATATAATCAAACAAAGAATTGTCAGTGTTCTCTTTGTTTGTCTCCATGGTCTCCATGGGCAAATTTATAACACAAAACATCTAGAACGGGGGTTCTGTAATCCAAACCCCCCCCCCCCCCCAGGCTTGGCTAATACTGTAGCTGTGAAGTTGGATACATCAACATCAATATACAGGAAGATCATGCTGATGAGGCTGTATTCTAGACAATATACAATTCAATGCAGTTCAGTTTCAAAACATTATTTGCAACAGTTGAGAAAAATGTGTGAACTTAAAGTGCAAATTGGAGATAAAACTAAAAAGTCTGTTTCTTTTTGAAGTTAGGAATATCAGGCCCCAGAGGCAATTAGATTCATTCTAATTTTCTGATTTCGTTTCTACACCAGGTATGCCAATGTGTCTTAAATTTGTCAGTGAAACAAAGATTCTGATTGGCTACGAAGATGGCACAGTGGCATCGTGGGATTTGTCATGTGGCAAAATTCTAGGAGAGAAGAAAGTTCACCAAGAACCAGGTATGTGTATATGTAACTTAAAAGAAACACCATACTATACCAGGAGTGTGAAAAACCATGTCACAGTGAGGGTTTCTATTTGTTATAACTGTATTACTCTACCTTTTACAAACCTCCGTAAACTATGCATATTTCTTTGGAGCCATCTTAATTGAAGTGGTTAATGATGCTTTTGGAAACATTGTTATTTAATACTGTGGATACTGACGTGGCATACCACACACCCATTTCTAAGTGGTGTAGAAAAGAATGCAAGTGCATTATAAGCAGTTTATATTGTTCATTTCATGACATTTGTGTGAATATCAATTAAAAATCAAGAAAGATTTAGTAGTAGTAGTAGTAGTAGTAGAGGTGGCGAAATTTGATCTGAACCTCATTAGATTATCATGGAAAAAACATCGTCGATAACACGATTTATTGCCTGAGTTGAAAAACAGATATGTGATAGATAAATCTATTTTAGGCATAAATTGGCAGTGCACTCTTTAGGGCTGTTATCAAAATGTGGTAAGAACAATGTTGCTTTCTGTGGACCCTCTTGTAACTAGATCTGGAGATTTGTGGTGCCGACTGTGTATAAATGGCATTTTTGGTTGGCAGTGTGTTGACAGATTTGTTGACAAAATACTAAATGCACTACTGCTCTTGCACTACCACAAGTTTGATAGCTGAACAGCATGGAGGTCTCTATTTTACTCGTACTGTACCTCCCTGTTTTTACCTCTCATTTGCAGAGTATTCGTAGCTATGGTAAATTCTTGGTTCCTCCCGCTGCAGTGCATGCATTTACCCCATTAGGTTTTCATAATCGATTGTATTTGGGGCCATATCATGCCTCTGGCGATATTTTGAAATAATCATGAGATCATTATTGGTATTTGATATTTTTTCAACATCGACTACTTTCAATATTATCAAAACATCGCCCAGTCCTAAGAAGTAGTAGTAGGAGCAGGAACAGTAGTAGTAATAGTAGTAGTAGTACCGTAGTAGTAGTAGTAGTAGTAGTAGTAGTAGTAGAAGTAGTAGCAGTAGTAGTAGTAGTAGAAGTAGTAGTAGTACATGTACTAATGGTAGTTAATTATTATCATTAACATTATATCAAAGTAAATTTATGGCATTTCATGGAGGTGCTTAAGCAAAGTTGATTGTTTTCTGCCTTTATTTGTGACAGACTGAGCTAAATTCCGACCATGAGCAGTTTTGTCCTTCACCAAGGCAATGTATCCACATTGCTGCCCTGAACCTGGTGGAAATTGGGGAAGTAATACTTGCAGAGCCCTCTGGGAAAGCAGTGTTTGTTAGTCAAGAGAATATCCTTGATAAATAAGTTGCTATATGCAATGTATATATATAATCTAAAAAAAAATCCAAATGTCAATTATTACCTATTTTGATGTTTAACAGCCTACGATGCAATAAGTTTATTAACAAAAGTTTGTGGGGTTTTTTTTGTCTGTACCTAGTCATGTGCCTGGAATTCTGTAACTCATCTCAAGAAGGAATCTCTGGATCATCCAGCGATGAACTCCTGTTGTGGAAGGTTTCTTCAGAGGTAACAAATGTTTCTATGAAAGACGCAAAGTTATTAACTCTTTGATTACCAAGGGCATGTTTACATGCATGTGTTGGACTGCCTTTGTATGTTATCACACATCCATTGACTTGCCATTGTACTGTTATCACGCTTTTGGTGCCTTGCCAATGTCATGTTTACATGCAAACTTTCATATCTCGTTTGTAGTCACCAAGTAACCCTTGCATTGGGGGGGGAGATAAGGGGCTGGCAGAATGGGGATTAGCACAGTGGCACTGGGTCTTTGGATAGGGGCCCCAATGTTGTGGCAGAATGAAAATAGAACCGTTGTTTTGCTGATATTATGAAAAGGGAGTCCAGTTTTTCCCTCCACAATCGCAATGGTCATTTACTGCAGTTATAGTGTACTGCAGCTTGCAATCTATACCATTACATCAATGCATAACATTTAACATTAGTTCTTACAGGTTTATTCTAATCAATTGTGGTCTAGGTAAGAAATAAAGTTCTATCACTTTGCATCACTGATAGGATTTCTGTACACTCCATTCAAACCAAGTTCAGTTTATGACATCTAAGGACTTTTCATCATATCAACTTGGTTCTTGTACAGAGAAAACAATCAAGTGTCGCTTGAACCTACCTTTGCAGCTGCTGTTTTCATTTCACCATGAATAGGTAATATTTGCCCTACTTTGCTCATGCTGCAAGACTGATTATCACTTTTTATCTCTCTGTATTGGTGTATTTGCATGCAGGGTGCCATATCTGTTTCAAGAGAAACTACATTAACCAATCCAGGTGTGGCTGCATTGTCTCTGAGGCAAGACAACAAGATCCTAGCTTCCGGTGGATGGGATTCAAGGTGAGGAATATTCATACCTAAAACCTAAATTTCCTGAATTACATTGTGAAAACCCCCTGATTTTCTGTATTTTAAACATTTCTGTGTGTGGTGGGGGGGGGGGGGGCCGCAACCCTCCCTTGTAGCCACCCCTGATGTAGTGCAAGTATTTGTGAAAAGGTTTTTTTTTTCATGCTCCATCTTTAGTTATAATCCAGACCATATGGGCCTTAAAGACACAGTATAACATTGTGAAAGACCCATTTAAAAAAATTGTCAAACTTTGCTATCTAACATTTCTGACAGTGTTTGGATGGACAAATAAACACCCTAGAACACAAAACTTCGGACAGTTATGCTGTCACTTGTAAAATACATAGATAAAAATTGGCACATGAATTATTCTTGGCTGATGAAAATTCTGCAATGCAGCAGTCTATGGAATTTATATTGGAACATTCTCTCAATTATTTTTACTTTTTTTTAAAGCACTTAATGATAATTTTGAACTGCAATTTCTGCAGGGTTTAAGTTTTAAACCTTATCAGAGACACTAGTAGCATGGGGAATCATATAACTCACATTTTTTTTTAATGGAAGTAGTTTTATACAGTGCCTTTAAGGACAGTGACATGATTGGGAGAATCAAAAAAAATGCCTCAAGAACCAAATGAGTAGAGATACCAATTTATGGATAGGAGCTATGTCCAGGCTGGAAGGATATCCACTGAATTTGTTTACCTGAGGAGAAGCAGGCATTCATTTATCAGTGCTGAATAAATATTGAACCCATAAAATGACATCATTTTCTTTCAATAATTTTACAACAAAGGGGATATGGTAGACTGTGAAATTTTCACAGCAGAAACCTTTAACAGTATACTTGATTTTGTGTTTTTGATTTTGCCAAAGTGGCACCATACCCTTAACTAACTGAACTTGCTAACTTTGCCATACTTTAGGGTCCGCATATTTGGTTGGAAGAAGTTACGGCCTCTGGCAGTCCTCACATATCACACAGCAACGGTTAACGCGGTCGAATTCTCTGCAAGAATGGAGGATGGTCAGCCTGGGCATCTACTGGCTGTGGGAAGCAAGGACACTCACATCAGCGTGTGGTCACTTTATAATGACCATCAGAAGACCTGAAGCTCACATCCAGATGGATAGCAACTGGCCAAGTCGTAAAGGAAAACAGCTTGCAACTTTGGTAAAAAGTTAGGAAGGAACTGTTGCAGATAAGATCATAGTGCTACAGGATATAATGTGTAAATGCACATTGCCTACCTTACAGTCATAGGAGGTACCTGCCATAGTACAAGTGGAGTGTATGCCTTCGCCTCACTGGAACCAGTAAAGGGAATGTTGAGATGCTGATGGAAATGGTGGTGCAAGAGGTTTTGTGACAATTGAAACCAGTATCTACCTTATGGTTTCAAGAGTTGTTTTTTTTTGGGGGGGGTGGTTGACCTCCCCTGCCTATGTATGTGAGAGTTTAATATACATTTGTTTCTCATGAACTTTTGAAGGGAATGATTTTGCTGTAAAGGACTGCCTGTACTTCTTTCAGAATAAGAGATTGGAAGCATGTGCTTCCTTACAATCATGGAGAGGGGGGGGGTGGTTGTAATTCCCAATTATTATTAGAGTATGTACCTTTGCTTTCCTCGAAATATTATACTGCAGATGTGTGCCTGATCCTCTGTCAGAGCAAGAGGTAAGACAAGGTTCCAATCAAAATGTGTCTTTCGTTGTTGGATAATGATTTCCTTTGATACATTAAGGGATTAAACTTAAGTATTGGGATTGCTCTTAATAGCAACCCTTTATCACTATGAGACCCATGAGGCCAAACCACTTACATGGAGGTGCCCAACAGCAGAAAGGGCAGTTTCTTCGAGAAAAGTCACCTGGAACTGTGGAAAATTATGGGGATGTCATACATCTGGGCAATAAGCGGGGGAAGGGTGTGAGGAACGTCACATGCAAATATGATGAAAGAAATGAACATTTCCGATCATACAGTACTTGACTGGACAGTTTTATCATGATGCGGTTCTTT